>NW_019091550.1:492610-508612 GCF_001949145.1 Acanthaster planci
TGTCCGAGTTCGGAGACCCCAGCCACACATATAAACCATACGGCTCCGATTTCGGAGTCCCCGGCTGGTAGTGGTTAAGAGAGGTAAATAAGTTGTCAGGAGAATCCCTGTACAAGGTCAGGAAAATCGTAAAGTGTATCAATTTGTCAATTGAATATTGTCACTTCTGCTTGGCTACGAACAAAGAAAAGAAGCATTTTTGTTACTGTTCTCACAATAAAAAAGCTGGCCAGCATGTCAGGTATAGGAAACATTAAGAGATATCTTTTTTCACCTGTATCGTGTACGTGTCAATGCTCTTCAGGACCAGTTTACTTGGCAAGCTTGAAGCCTTGTGTTTTTAACATGTTTAAAGGCCATACCTGTAATGTGGTTGTTATAATCTAGAAACTGGATCATCTCAAGTGATATTGCTTGCATGGAATTGCATCAAACTGCAGTGTCAAATCTAGAAAACCCATCCCAGGAAGACTTAATGTCAAGCATACTGTTCATAAAAAGGGAGTCACAGCAGTGGTTCCAGGGATGAGATTTCTCAGCATTTTAGCTGATTTCAGGTTTTTTTTCCTCGCTGTGTACAAAAGTATAGGACATTTTCACAGGTCAGCTTCTTTATGCCTTTTTTTGGCTGTTTTCAGCTATTTTGATCATTGGTCAATCTCATCCCAGTGGTTCTTTCCTTGCTTTCCACCTCTCCTCTGTGGTCTGGGTTCGAATCCCGGCTCAGTCCATATGTGGATTGGGTTTTTAGTCCCAACCTGGTTCTGTGGGTTTTACCCAGAAAATGTCTCTGGGGTTTTCCTCCCACCTCTAAAACTGAAACTACTTCTCATTCATTTCAATGTGCCTGAACCTTCAAGTATATGAAGTTGGCACATCACTTGGAAGAAGTAAAATGTCCCATGGGGCCAGACAAAGCTACATGTAAGTGTTAAAATGTTCAAGATATTTGATGATTTTTGTTTAAAAGATAAAACTGTCTCATATGGATCTAGTAGGTGGCTGAATTTTATTGCTCTTGATTTGGAAAATAATAGCATGATGGTCAATCCCCACAGGATTAGGACAAGTAAGTAATTACGTTGTTGAACAAAGTAGTCATGGTTCCATCAGCTGGTTCACGTGGACATTGGCATGTACATGTAGGTTCATCCCTAACAGTCCCAAATCCTCCAATTTGAAGAAAAGATTTAACATACAACCTAGGGGGTTAGGGTTAAAGGTGAATTAAGCCTATAGCTAAACAGTGCATGTAAGGTTATTCTTGTTTGTTTCAAGATTAGGCCATGTCAAATTGAAGTCACCAATAAAAATAACTCCCTGATAGTTTCAGGTGGCCAGTTAAATCTCATCAGAAGCTGTTCAAAATTTATCCTAGTATATGGTACACGTAGTTGAGTTGGGCAGTCTATGTTGAACACAAAATAGCCACTAACCTTTTGCAGTGTGTTGTCCACACACATTTCAGATATCAGGGTGTTCATGGACATAATGAGGGAAAAAAATAGGACTTCACACCTTATCCAAATATATCCACCTTGACAGCCATTGTTATGATCACGTCTAAATATGACATAGTCTTACCATTGAAGTACAGGATCTCCTGAATTATTTTTCAGCCAGCAACCTTGTTTCTGTAATACCCTGAATGTTGGGTGCGGTAGTTTCCAGAAGCAATCAGCTCATTCAGTTTATTTTTAGGACTCCTTGCATTGAGGATTATGCCCGAAATATTGGGTATTCATGGTCTCTGAGTAGCTTCAGGAATAGCTGCAAGGGGTATATTTGGACACTGTGGTCACTGTGGATTTGCATGATCATCACCACCCAGGGTAAATCACCACAGCTGACATGACACAGTGCATTGGTTAATGTGCAAGGCACCAACCTAATGGGAGCTCGAAAGAGGACAATCAGCATGGTTGGTGTTGTGTTCAGTTAGTCTGGGTAATATAATGGGAAGCAGAGGAGATACATCTGGGATCTCGTCACCATAGAGATGATGTATGGATCCAGTCGATGATTCCCAGCATGTAAGCACATACATGTACATGTAAGTCCCTATAATGAATGGGAGAAGATGGATGGCTGCCATATTGAATATAGTGCCTTACCATCAGTTCACAATTCGTTAAGATCCAGGCAGTGACAACAAGTAAAACAGAGTATATAGTACATGCATATGTAAAAATGAAATTGAGCAACTGTGCACTGCTCCATGAAAACATTAGGAAAATTTGCTCTAATAAAGTTGCTAGTGGGCTAAAAAAAACCACAGTGACCATGTAGATAACAGTTTCCCCATTTTGCTCTGTTGCAAATAGAAGATACTATTTATAAACAACAACGAAAACTAGTTTAGATGACACGATTGCATGCCTATGACAGTAACAGTAACTGGTTATACTGAATATAGTGGTAAACTAACCTTGTGCCTTAACCCTGCTATGATTTGAACCATCAAATCTCTACACAAAATCCCTTCACTTCTGTATGTACATGTAGATGTAGAATTGGTCAGAGGAGGGTATGCAAATATAAAGCAGCACAAACACCTTGACAAACACCTTGGCACAATAATAATGGTGTTCCTTGTACTATGCATATGTATATGTAGTTAAAGTGAATTGAAGTGGGATTTTTTGTACCTTGAAGTAAATATCCATCTCTTTTCTTGTTTTCCTGTATAGGTGTTACTTGCCCCCAAGCAAGCAATTTATTAGTGAGGAAAAAATGGCTGCCAGGATGAGCCACCTGAGTATCACAAATGAAAACACTATGGCTTCCCTACAAGAAAGATGGTTGCAAGCCAAGTTAAAAACTAAGAGACAACTGGAAGAAATTGAAAGAAGGTATACCACTTATCTCAAGGCAAAGTTTTTCAAAGTGATTCGCTAATAACTGTTTTATTCAATATAAAAAGCTGTGGTCAAGTAGGAGGGAGTTGGGACTGCACGTGTACAAAGTTTGGCCATTAAAAATAATTGCCCATGTGATTACAGTTGACTCTCGGTAGTACAAGCTCAGTTCAGATGACATTCCAGTTAAGACAAGCATATTTCGCCAGTCCCAACCAAAGTGTGTACATTCCTTTGAGAAAAAAATCTTTAATTTGAGCTTGGATGATACGAGATTTTGGTTAAGATGAGTGCTTTTTCTTGTCCAGTCGAATGCAGATGTATTGTTATCTCTCTATTTAACACGAGTACTTTGAAAACAACTTGTCAATCAATGATCCCATTCAGTAAAGGTGCTGTTGTACTAGGCGTGGCAATAATGCTTGCTAATCCACGACTGCGGTTTGGGGGCATTTTAGCTTCCCAAATAATCAAAGGTTTTCTTTATGGGCAGTTTCATGCTGCCCGATCAGAACAAAAACAACGGGTGTTTGCAATTTCCATGCCACCAGACTAGGGCCTGGTCAGAACAAACTTGTTACAAACTTGAAAACTCCCCTCAAAAACATGAAAAAGAAATAAGAAAAATGCCCCAACTCAACTTATAAACTTACGTAAAATTGATTAAAATCAGTTCTTCCTTTACCCGTAAATGCCTTTTGGGAAGTCACAGTTACGAGTTCTCAATACCCAACATAAAAAACCTTTCATTTCCTTCTAAAAGTATATTGCCCAGGCCCCAACCCATGCCCTCTATTGTCCACCAAAAGTCACTGGTTTCCTTCACTTCGTTCATGTATAAAATTGCATCTCTTTAGTCGGTCGGCATCTGAAATGTTAATATACTTACGTGTATGTTCTCTCAATGTCGTGACTGCCCCATGCAGGTTACATCATTTCAACAGTGATTGGTGATGAGTCCATTTGCCCCATTGTTGCTTTTTATTAATTTTTTCGCTTCATCTCAATTAATATGTATTTTATTACAACAACTCTATTACAACATGCACATTACACTTTCACAAAGAACAATGTGCGAACTGTTTTGAAAGCTAATTTATTACCCTTCTAGAGTAGTACAATCAACAAACGACACAAATGAGTGGGAAAATACCTTAAAGACGAGGTTTCGGATCGATAATACGAGATAATAAAGTAAGTCCTAATTAGGCCCCGGTATTAACAAGAGTCAACTGTACATCATTTTATATACTCACATGCTTTCTTCTGGGAGTTGGATGAGATTTTTTTTTGACAGTTTTATATGATTCCCTTGAAGCACACCTGTAAACAAAGCATGATGTCATGTGAGGGAAGTCTAAGAACTTCTCAATTTTTTTATGCTTGACATGATCAAGCCCATTAAAATTACCTGTACAGTAAACTCCGGCTAGGTTGGCACTCTCAGGACTCAAGAAATTATGACGACTACGCGAATGCTGACTTGTGCTGTAAGTCGTCATTTTGCTGACTTAATACACGTACACATGTGTTGCCTATGTACATGTACATTATGATTCCTTGTGCTAATTCAATGGCTTTGATTTACCCTGGTTTATTTCTACCTCTGTGGTCGATCCCAGCAAATTCATTCTTAATTATTATCCTCACGGGCTGCAAATTCGATAACTGATCATTTGCCCCTAAGGACGAAGCAAGGACGGCAAGCCACTTGCATATCACGTCACGACTTGACAGTGCAATACGTACATGTACGTGATACAGTTACGGCACGGAAAACATACACTTATCCGCACACGCATTGGTTAAGTTCATTCAATGGGGTGACCCTGAAAATGGACAGAGCGCATGCGTGTAGCGCTACAGGGGTTGCTGGTATTGATGTACTCATGCTAGTCGATTATCAACCACAGCCTGTACTGCTAATAAACAGACATCAGTCAAGTAGTATGGGACTTGACACTTCTTGGCAACCTCAGTGAAGGAAACTGATTTTTAATGTGCGCGTCAATGTTTTTTTTTTTCCATTTTTTTCCTCTAAATTGTCAAAACAGTGCCCTCTATTTCTACACCACCTGAATGTTCGCGAGTAGACTGATTCCCAGCCACAAGTCAGAAGGGCAATTTGTTCAAGGAACCAGACTAATTCGTGGGTAGCTGTAGATCCATTATGACTGCGTAAATGTTGATGTCAAACACAAACAGTAGACCATGGGTAGGTTACAAAGTTGCAGCCAGCTGGTCAACAATGGCGGCATGACATGCGACTTGCTTCTACTAGCCTTTGCTCTTTGATTAAATATCCCATTCACTTCAGTGTCCATTGCCAGTCTTACAAAGCCAACCCCATCCGCCCCCCCAAAAAAATTTAAAGAAATAAAAAACCTGCATCGCCACATTCTGGAATTTTGGTCTGACCAGAGAGCGAGGTTTTTTTGGGCCTTACCATACTGTTTTTCCATACTAACACATTGCATTTTCATTCCTTACCTTTCATGTCTATTTTAGAATTTTAGATGTTCTTATTGCCATTTCACTTTGTGTTGAGCAGTGCTGCTGAAGAGTCTCTTGTTTTTTTTTACTGCAGATTGTCAGATTCTGAGTCGGATAATGATGATGATTCTAACAGTGATACAAGAGATGGCAAGCCTCGTCAGATTCAAGTCAGTCCAGAACTCAAGATGGCCATGGAAAAACAAGAACCACTCTTACCGGACTCTGTTGTCAAGTCTATGTAAGTCTACATTTCGTGTTGTCATACCTCAGGTATCAAATGTGCGTGTTTGTAATGAATGTTTTCTTCTTTACCGCAGTAAGCTAATCTTTTTTGCATTTTTCATCCAGCTCTCACACCTCATTTTTTTATGTAAACCTTGAACAAATTGCAAATTTGGCAACAATTTTTTTCTATTTTTGCAGTGCATTCCTTCAACATCCCCAGAATGACATGCCAAAAGGCTGAGAAAATCCAAGTTATGGAAATATGCCTAATTTGCAAAAATTCAACATAGCTGCTTATAACAGAATCTTCATTCTGATATTGGTCATAACTCTTGTAGCAATGTTACAGGTACATATACTTCAAAGTGCTCATTCTCAGGTTGGATAGTCCCCGATGTAAAAAAAAAGGAATCCAGTTGAGCAGTCGAAAATGTACTTTGCTATGGGCAGTATAATACAAATAATGTGCAACAATGAGAATATTTTTTTTTAGGTGACATTTGGAGGGGAATATTTATTCTGTTAAAAAATGAAATTCCTTCTGGCATTCCTTCACAAACATGTAAACAGTCGGTAAATGTTAGATAACGACTTTTTACTTCTCAGGATTGAAAAAAAATTACTCTTCTTTCTTCTTTGTTAGAGCTAATGTCTGCACTGAACTTGTCTTATGGAAACCACCCTCGTCATATATTAGTGGTACCTTCAACCTATCACCCAATCTGGACTTGGTTTCCACGGATAAATCTGATGTGCCTTCTAGTAACAATATGAAACCGTCTGGCAGTGAAGCGTCTGGTCTACCCTCAGCAAGTATTCCAAAGAAACAATCAGACGACACTTCTCATAAATGCAGTTTTACAGACATAGTTTATGGGGAAATTTCTCCAAGTTGGACAAGTGTACCTGATGAGTTCTTTGATGGTGTGGATGATAACATGGAATTTTAGGACTTGCAAAGTGCAATGAGTGGGTCCATTTGCTGGCTTATATCAGGACAAGTATTGTACATTCATCACAAAAAGAGACCGTGTCTCCTGTATGAACTTTGTGATAGGAGATGAGGGAGCCTTTGAATTGACCTCAACCAGTGGTGTTGGGCAGTATGTTAGCTTAGTCAAAACCACTCTAGTCAAAGAAGCCTGGAGGAGGTTGTAGTGTGTCTGTCTGTCCATCTGGATGTTTCTTAATTAGTAATATTTTTGGAATGACATATTGTTCCCAACCTCACTAAGGCACAGCTATTGTCGTTGAAATATTCTTTTTTGCAACCATGTTTTCATTTTGTGCGCCACTTTGAGGGTTTGGCCAGTTCAGATTGTCAACATTATGACATTGTCATGGTTGATTTTGGAGCAATGTTTATGGTACCTGTAACCAAACTCAATCTTCATTTCAATGTCATGAATATTTAATTGCATACATATAGCACTGAGTGTATTCGTATTTTGGCGACACAAGGGTTTCGGTCTTTTCCATCGTTGAATCGTGCTCGAGAGACATCCCTCTGAAAACAAGCTACATGTAGCTTTCTCACCTGCAAATATTATATTTGGGTAGTTGATAGCGAAGCCAGCTTTGTATCACACTTATCTTTATTGCATCAGTGTACAGGTGTTTTTGTTATGTAAGTTGTTTATAGTATTCCTTGGTCTTAAGAGGAGATCATTGTCGAGTCATAGAATAAACCATGATGATCCAAGCTCATACATGTCATCTCCAGTTTATCCCTTACTGTAGAGTACACACTCTGAAACCAGTGGAGGCTCAGGCCCCTGTCCCCCTTGGGTTCACTGCTACCTGGTGTTTCCCCACGTTAGTATGATTCTTTGCAACAAAACAAAACAAGGTAGTTTTGAAATTCTTTTCGCAGTACCTTTTATTATCTAAGTACATGTAGATGTATGGGTACAGGCTGTTTGGAACATTTAGTGATGTCATGATGATGCCATCAAGTGTGTGTATATGCCTTCCTCATAATATGTCTGAAGTATCATCGTGGTGACATTTTCTTTAAATTAATTTTTCATGGACATTTTGCTGGGGTTTTCTTAGTGCTTCTAATCACATTTTTTTGGGCACTATTCCAAGTCAAATCAACTTGAAACGTCTAAGATATAAAGTCACAGGTGAAGACAGGTGTTCCTGACAAGAATGGTATGATGATGTCATCAGGTATCACATGGTTCTTCCCTAAAGATGCATATTTATATGTGTTATTAAGAAAGGTCTTAAACTTTGAGTGAGTGAAAAACAATAGCTTTAAATAATAAAGCTCAAACAGTGAGCCCATCTGAGGCAAAGTGTTGGACAATGCTCTCGGTGTAAATCTACTGCATGTTGCATTAAGTTATGCAGGGATGAGTCAAAGAAAAATTGGTTTTGTTTCATGATTTAACTTCCAGTGCGATCACCCAAAATGTGAAACATAAAAGAAAATGAATACTAATTGAACAAAATGAGATGATCAAACATTATTTGGACACCATTGAACTCTGTTTTAGACACTTACACAGATGATGAGCGCAATCCAGACTAGGCATGACGGGTGCACTTTTACATTAACTGGTAACACCAGTCACTATGAAGCAGCTGCTCAGAAATAATTTCTGAACAGAATGGCTCTGTCCATACGAAACAAGTTTAAACAACCTCCATTAAATAATGCCTCCACTTAGATATCTTCACTCTGATTGATTAAAAAAAACAATCCTCATTTTTGGGGGGGGGGATGGCCGCCTTTGCCCCCCCATCTGCCCTTGTCTCTGATGGGTATTACATGATGCACTCAAGTCAAGAGGGAAACCGTTCATCTTGAAATTCTCCCAATAGTGAATTCTGGGATGATGACATCATTGTTGAACTTCAGAAACTGGTTCCTGTCCATGGAAGCATGGCACGATTTATGTGATGACATCTTCAACCCTTGTATAGTGATGGCATGTTACTCAAAATTATAATTTGGTCGGCAGTACAAACATTCTTCCACTTTTAAGTGATATAGTCGCATATCACCACACTTCCAGTACCCCAGGAAGTAAAGAGCATGCTTCTGTGTGTCTCGAAATGACAAATTTTGCTCAAAGTTAGATCTACGTTCCAGATTACAATATATGAATGTGTCATTGCCTGCAATCCAAAAGTTGTATATTTCTTTCCAGTTGCACTATAAATTGCTCGTAATTTGCTCTATGATGACATCATAATGACATCACAAATTATGCACATTCAAGTACAAAGATTTATGTGCATTCTAGGTTTCACGTTTATCCCACAAACGATGATTAGGAATGTGTTGGCTGGTGTTCAAATCGATGCAATTTTTTGCAATAAAATTTTAACTGTGACCTTGCATTAACCTTTTTTACTCTTACCCAAAACAAGTTTTTTCTATAACATCTCTGCCTATACACTTATTTTCTATTAAGCGTGATCAGACATGTAGTGGAGTAGATATTGGTATGTGAGGAGTGTACTATTTGGTTGTGTCATGAAACATAAATGTAGCAACATGATGATGTTTTGCTTATAACCCATCCCTTTAATCAATTTGCATTTAATGACTGTGTTTGTACATTTGTATGTGCAGTCCTGTGGAGAACAGCCTCTTAAGATTTCACCTATAATTTGGTACCACATGACTGATAATGACATCGCTGTGGAACTACTCAGGTTTCCATCCACAATACATCCCTGTCTGAAAGCATGTACACATCGTCTTAAATGGGGTGTGTAGGTCCAAAGAAATTATGTTACAAAGAAAAGACATGTACCAGCCAGGGGATTGATGTTTGTTCTTGTGACAAACGCAAGGTGATCAGAGGACACATTCTTGAAGGTGTAACAGTCTTTTGTTACAAACAGGTTTTGACACATGACTGATATGCCGCGATTAATGTTTATTAACAATTATTAACGATGAACTGACCTGGTTGTCCTGGACTGCCGGGGAATTAAAGCCAAAGTGACTCGCAGCCGTCTTAGGAATGAAATATCACGGCATTCCCAGCCATGGGCAAATTATAATATTATAATGAGATAATGTTATGGAAAAGCCTACATGTGCAAGGCGTTAAGGGAACCTGCTACACCCCCCCAATGACATACTGTGTGTTTCATGTGAAAGAAGAAAAAACTGACTGTGCCATCACAACACTTTGCTTATTCTGCGTACAAGAGAAAACAAAACCTGAATGTTCCCTCAGTGGTATTAATGTAGAGTGTTTGCCCCTTTGTTAATGTTCTTGAAAAACTTTCCAGGGTTCATGTAGCTTGCTGAAACATAGACAGGAATCTTGTTAATTATCGACTTTAGCATCAAGCAACACATTTTGTCATAAAGTACACACATGATCATGATGTGAATCGTAGTGTTCAAATTTCAGTTACATGGGTGGAGCAGGTATAGGTGGACAGTAAGAACGGGTATGCAGTTAGTGCTGTATGAGAATCACAAGATCCGTAAATTTTGGAGAATTAAAAGTGTCAAGTTTAAGAACTCTGGAAAAGTAACATCAATAATATTTCTAAATGTAGCAACTGGTCAACATCAAACAAAAGACCTTTCAGCACAGCTAGAAAGGTAACACCACTGAACTTCAGTGTACAAAACAATGGTTCAAAGTCTACAGTCTCTTTATGGTGGTGGAGTGTCTGGTCCAGGAACTGGTTTGAGCTGTCCAACATGAGCAAACAGTTCCTTGTGTGGGGGTGGATGTGGGCAAGCTTGACATTAACTGGGATAAGGCGTTCCTTCACCACAAATGGTCCTTGCCAGGGTGGTGCCAACTTGGCACTGAAGGACTTGGTTGCGTTGGATCGTGGGTGGGTTTGAAGCATCACATGGTCTCCAGCATTCTTGGTGGGCACGGACCGGGTCTTCTTGTAGTAGCGTTCACGTTTGCAGCGAGCTTGCTTAGTGTGTTGGAGAGCCTGCTCACGAACATCCTGATCTGCAGCAGGCAGGTTACCAAAAGATGATGATGATGTTAAGTGTCCCACTTGTTGGTGAGCGGGGCTCTCATGTTTCGCCCTTACATAAGCATCAAAGGTTCCACTCCTGTTGTCTCGTGTGTGGCCAAGTTCAATGTGAATGCAAACTGCCACGTGTGATAGTCCGAGCTGGCATAAGCTTGCATCATTGCCTTGAGTGTCCAGTTCACCCTCTCCACCCTGTTGGACTGGAGGTGGTGTGGCGATATGAACAACTGCTCAATGCCCCAATCAGAGCAGACACAGGCCAGGGCACGGGACGTGAATTGAGGGCCATTGTCCGCCAGAAAAGACTGCGGGGCACCGTAACGGCTGAAGAGCTGGCGAACCAAGGTACATGCGACTGTGCATCCAGCAGCGTTTTCAGGGAAAAACTTCCGTCCACCTAGGAAAGCCCCTATAGCTTTTCGGGAGGGAACCCAACAAGTCAACAGCCATGACTTCCGAAGGAGCCTGGGAATGTGTGGAAAGCATTAGACCAGCCGGTTTGTATGTAGCTCAAGGATGACGTTACGCTGGAGGAATGATAGGACTACAACAGACAAGGAAGATTCGGTATAATGGAGTAGGATACCATCATGGATTCGGTATTGAGTAGCTTGTTTACGGATGTGATCGGCGGCTTGATTGTATGCAGGTAACTTGCCCTCTGCAAGAAATTGAATCAAGGGCAGCAAGTGGCCGGGCATCCTTGATTTGTGCAGATTGCAGCTTGCCATGAGAGAAGGTGGTTGGCAGGGTCTCATCAGAGGAATGGAAATTGGCCCATTGCTCTTTGCGATGTTCCCAATGGTGTTTCCGACACACTGGACAAGAATACTTCGCCATGGAGATAACACGCTTGAGTCGAATGTAGACAAGTCTGGTGGAACCAGGCATCACAATCATCGCACTGGATCCAAGTGATCTACTCGTCTTGATGGTCAAAGCATACAGCAGCCGCACAGAGTGATGCTGGACTAGGGCTGTCCACACCAGCACTGTATAAAGTATAATCAGGAGACATGTCAACAGGCACCCGTGGGGTCGGCAAATCTGGGTCAGCTCGAATGACTCCGACAACATTCAGTGTTTTTTCAAGTCTGGATAGGACATCAGGGACATAGTGCAGTGAACCAGGTTGGTAAACCACATAAAACACAACAACCTGAGGACCCAACAGGCTAGGCGGCCAGTTTGGTTGGCCTTACGAAACAGGCAGCAAAGCGCTTGATTGTCTGTCACAACATGGAAGCATTGGCCCTCGAGGTAGGGCCCAGACAACCGCTAGGCATTCTTTCTCTGTAGTACTGTAATTGCACTCAGCCAGGGTGAGGGCTCTACTGGCATAGGCGAGGGTCTTGTGGACAGACTCTTGCTTTTGGAGGAGGACGGCCCCCAGACCTATGTCACTTGCATCAGTGTGCATGGAGAAAGGTTGATCCATCGCAGGGTAACCCAGGATTGGTTTCGAGGTCAATGCATTTCTGAGGTAGTCAAATGCTACCTGGCAAGCCAGGGACCAACACATGAGTGCTCTTCAGTCGCAAATGGTGAAGAGGTTCCTCAATGTCTGCAAAGTTTGGGATAAATTTATGGTACCTGCCTACTATCCTGAGGAAACGCTCAAGTTTCTTCAGCATGTGAGGTATAAAGGATAGTTGAGGAATGTGGCGACTTTGTCTGGGTTGGGCTGTAGGCCATCACAACTGACAATATAGCCAAAGTACAAAATTTCTTTGCGAGCAAAGTTGCACTTTTCAAAGTTCACTGTCAGGCCAGCAGAATGTCGCGAAGGTCATCAAAGTGTTGTTGCACGGAATTAGAGTAGCAGAGGATATCCAGGTAGACGAAACAGGTATGCCCAATAAGGTCACCTAGCACCTCAGACATAAGGCGCTGAAAACTAATAGGGTCGTTTACAACACCAAGTGGCATGACCGTAAAGTGGAACAGGCCCTCCTCGCAAATGGAGGCCATTTTCTCTTCATCTTCGGGGGCCATGCCCATCTGTCAGTACCCACTGCAAAGGTCTAATGAGCTGAAAACCTGGGCACCATGGAGTGAGTCGAGAAAAGTATCAATTGTAGGCATGAGGCATGCATCTAGCTTTGTGGCACTGTTTAATTTGTGATAGTCTATGCAAAGATGGTGTTTGCCTGATTTCTTGTGCACCATCAAGACAGGTGTTGCCCAAGGGGAGCTGGATGTAACCACTTTCCCAGCCTTTAGAAGTGTGTCAAGTTCCTCCTTCAGAGCCCGCCTCCTGTCTGGTGAGAGGCGATACATTGTGGAACGGTGAGGTAGAGCGTCATCAACCGTGATGTGGTGTTGTGCAACGTCAGTGTGACCAGGCTGGTCATAGAAGACATCGGGGAACTCATTGAGAAGAGTGTCCAACTGACATTGTTCATTGTCAGAACAGGCTTGTCAAACTTGGATGCTGATTGCTGAGGCAAGTCGTTATAGGCGATGGAAACTGTTTCAACCGGTGGAGGCAGCGGGGACGGAATACCCAGAAGGGAAACTTGATGTGGCAGTCAGTAGGGGAGCTCGCTGATCAACATAGCAGTTGTCACAGAAATCGCAAATGAGGTGTGCTTTATGCACAAAGAATGGAGGCTGGTAGATTATGCACACTATGGAGTTGGATCGCAGTGTCAACCCCACCAACACAAAGGGTCACTGTGACAGTGCCAAGCGTGGTGAGCTTGGTCCCGTCAACCATGATCAGAGTCTCTCGGGTCGTTTCTTGGGGCACAGAAGGCAATGCAAGTCCCTGGTATGTTTCCTCTGTTACCATGGACAGGGTAGAGCGAGTATCAACAAATGCCATGACACTCTCTCCATTGACTGTCAGACAAGCATTCATGGAAGTCCATGAATGGGCCACTCCTCTGGGGTGACGTGTGCACCAGGTTCACATTGTTCGCAGAAGACGGTTTGCTCTCAGGCTTGGCTGGGGGTGGTGATGGCATGACTGAGGGTTTGTCTGCACAGGAGGGGAAGGGAGGGGACACTCTTGTATCCTGTGTCCGATCAGTTTGCAACGATAACAAACACTTGTGAATTGTCCTGGCCTGTGCTGTTTACTGTGTGGTGCCATTGGTTTGTTGACTGGCAGTGATGGTTTATTCTTCGAAGGTGAAGGCTTGGGTAAGTGGCTTTGGTCGAAAATGGGGAAGGGGTGAGATGCGAGTGCTGATGTAGCAAATATCCATCCGCTGCCCTGGCAACTTCACCCACAGTCTGTAGTTTGCGCTCTTGCAGTTTCAGACGGAATGCATCACTCCTGATGGTCGATAGAAATTGGTCAATCATTACCAGATGACAACAGCGTTTCAGTTCTGGAGCCTTCTCTGCATCTTCCCGTAGCTCGATCCATTTGTTGAAGTACAGTTCCAGCCTTGCTGCGAACTCCTCAAAGGTCTCATCTGCCTTTTCTGATAAGTTTTGAAGAGTTTTCGATATGACTGGAGTACGAAAATATTTCCTCTCAATTGCTGCAACTATTTTCCAACTCTTCATTCTCATTCAGACTGCAGAGGACTTTTTGTGCTTTACCATTAAGATACGGCTCCTGGAGTCTAGGCCATTCCCGCTTTGGCTTTTTTGTTGCAGTAGCTAAGCGTTTGAATGTTGCCAGATAGCAAGACATGTCGTCACTGTCCCCAAGCTTATGGAAATCTGGGAGCTTGGGTCCAAGCTGAACAGGTGGTCTCTTTGAAGCGTCAGTTATTGCTTCAGTGAATGACTTCCACAGTTGGTCAGTTTCCTGACGACGATTTGTTTCCAATTCACAAAGCAGCTGAACAAGTTCTGATGTCCCAAATTCTTTGGAGTCAGCACTTGTGTCCTCCAGCATGTTTGGGAGATGACACAGACATTTGATGCGTTCATCTTTTGTCTTTACTTGCACGGTAACAAGTGACTGAGTTTACACAATCTACATTTATATGCAGCTGTGAACCTGCGAGGGTATGTTGCTCTGTCTGACATGATGATGCCACCCAATGGGCATAGGGTAACAAGGAGTGAACAAACAATATCCACTAAAACAGCGAATGACGGCGTAAAACTTGCGAATTGCGAACCCCTTCTCACCGGGAAGTGGTAAGAGCAGCCGTAAAAATTGAGATCCCTCAGCCCGCATTTCAGCTATTATTCTCGGCCCACGCTCGAGTGAACACGGTGAAAGAAGGCATACCCTGGCTCTTGTATATATGGTGATTGGCCTTTGTGTGTTGCCAAGAAATGAAAGGCCGAATTTGCATCATAATCACCAGAGGCAACGGGAATGTGGAAGCATGAAAAGAGCCGCATGCCACTGAACAATGAGCCTTTTCACTGTGCAAATGAAAGTGTGCAGAGCTCACAGGGCCACAAACCGAAAATTTGCGGTTTGGCAGGTGGCCTTCGTGGCCAAGCGAGGCTGGAATTCCCGCAGTCGGCTTTCAGAAAAAAAATCCCGGCGTCAAGGGGTTCAAGCAGAGTAGAATATACATACGTATGTACTTGCTTGTGTATTTTCTAATATCCTCAAGAATTGTTCCCATTTTGCTGCTTCAATTCTATGATTTGAAGGAACTTTATTTACATTGTCGTTTTACCTTGCCAACGCATTGTACGGGCACGGATTTCCCCGACGTGTGCGGGCACGCTTATATCTGACTACTGGGACTGATACAAGGTTCCTCAAATCTGAGTTGAGTTCCGGCGTGACATCTAATTGAACGTGAACATGTGATGTTGCGCCTGTAGGTTGCACTCATGTTTTGCTCCACATTGTTCATTATTTTCTATCATTTGTTCGGCTGCTTGTGCTCCAGAAACTTTGCCTAGGTCTGCTCTACTGACATAGACTCTACAACAAGACCAGCCTGGAGGATTTTTATCAAGAACTCTGGTGATATCTTACATTTTGTTTTGGTGGTTTTCAAACCCCCTTGGGACCATCAAGCACCATATTCCCCATTGGGGCCTGCACACACAATTGTCTTTTTACGGATGGCCGGTTCCAGAGTATGCACCTTAATGGTGCTGCTGCTCTTCACACTGTTAACCCTGATGACTCCACTGATGTACAATAGCAATGATCTCAAGACCATTCGCAGCCACAAAGCTAGGATACCACTAGCTGTCTACCACAGACTGAAAGAACTGGGTATCTGTGCTGTAAAACCCACACGACGGGGCCGTAGATCATGGGCCAAGCAACAGAAAAGAATAATTCCTGTCTTAGCACTGGCATGTACTAAACAAAAGAGTAAACAGCCCTCGGGACAACATGGTTCCAATCCTACCAACCTTGTGCATATTTCAGCTAACACCAAGCTCTCATCAGACTGTAATTTTTCTCTTTGGAATGCCCGGTCAGTAAAACGTAAGACAGCTATGATTCACGATATGATCCCAAAGAACAGCATTGACATTTGTGATATTACAGAAACTA
>NW_019091550.1:563071-574901 GCF_001949145.1 Acanthaster planci
CACAGGCCTAGCCGTCGGCCCAGTCGACCACAAGCCTGTCAGTGGAGACTGCCGAAATAAAGCAAGTGTGCCCTAGATCATGATCATGTACAGTGAGGTAGTGTGTCTAACTTAACCGGTACTAATAATTCTACAGTTACTACATGTAATCATACTGGCGCGATTAATTGATTAGTTGCAAATCCACGAGTAGTGAAACGAGTAGGAGGAACTAATCATGATTAATCGATATAATCACCCAGCGGTAATGCAATGCCCATGCACCTCCAGACCTTGTGAAAGTTCCAAAATTACGAAAAGCGCGCTGGCAGGAAAAAATGAAGCATCAGAATACATCTGTACATGTACATGCAATATGCAAGCAAAGTGTAGCACTGAAATGGCTGAACGAACAGTGCAAGTGATTACCCTGTGCACAGCTGTGAGCCCTTTCCTTCCTCCATGCATCGACTCAACGCACATAACCGGCAGAGAGGTTGCCTATCGAATACAGCCTCTAGTACTTGAGCACATGCTTACTCAAAATGGCACGTCTTTGCAGACCATGCATATCATATGGTAAACTTCAGTGTCAAAGTCAAAATATGGTACATTGATACAGCATGGAACTATAAAACACAGAGAAAATTGAGCAACAACTTTTGGCGCAAAGCTAATGAGTCAAGTCTGCAAGTAAAGTTGTTTTTAAAATAGTCTGAAGAAGTGTTACCCCTGTAAGGATTTGTCTAAACCCAAACCCCTTGGACTTCTATGCGTCTGCATCAATTGTTGGGTGTCCAAATTGCGCCAACTTAGTGACTTAACTTTCTCCACCGTAGATGGATTAGAGCGTTCAATCACGGGTAACTTAATCTTTTCGAATTAACCACTATGTGGCACCTTGTCTGAACATACATGTATACCTTAAGTAATATGGGAAATTGAATTAAATTAATAAAAAACCTAGAACATTTAAGTCGAGCCGTTATTCAGATCTGTCCAAGTTCCTTTTTGCTCTAGTCAAAATTTCTTTTCATTTCCTCTTGGAAGGTGTGTGAGGAGTTTGAGGCCATCAGCCCCTCCCTGACCACCTGCTGCATTTATGGGGGTGTGGCCTACTGGCCCCAAGAGTCAGCCCTTCGCAAGGGCATTGATGTGCTGGTGGGCACACCCGGACGTGTCCTGGACTATGTGCGCAAGCGAACACTGGACCTGACACGGCTAAAGCATGTGGTGCTTGATGAGGTGGACCGCATGCTAGACATGGGCTTTGCCGAATCAGTAGAAGAGATTCTATCAGCTGTATACAGTGTCAGAGGTGGGTTATTCACAATGAGCATTTATGCTCAAACTAAGACAAGACCAAAATGGTCTGCAGCAGTGTGTTAAAATTGACCCTTGTTTGCTCCAGTGCTTCTATATTCATGAATAAATGTTCCCCTTGTCCCGAAGATCCTATTGACAGGGCCTCTTCAGCCAGTGAGGAGGAACACCCTACCAACCCCCAAACCTTGCTATTCTCAGCCACTGTTCCGTCCTGGGTGCACAACACTGCTAGAAAGTACATGAAGCAAGAACTGAGGAAGCATGACCTGGTAGGGACACAATCAGTGAAGACTGCCAAGAATGTCAAGGTAAGATCTGTCAAAACTTGCTATTAGCTGTAACTGCAAAGTACATGTATTTTTGCATCGGGCTATCTCGAATCCTCCAAAATCATCCTCGGGAACCAATGACACTTCTTTGTCATGAAGCTCTTAAGGGGCACGCAGTCCTGAATGAAGTAATTGCGGCTGTGCTGCAAATGTTCCTCAGGACTGGAGAATCTTCCCCAAACCTGCCATTGAATTTCATAATATCAGAGAGGATTTTTAATTGTCAAAGACTTTCTGTACTTTGTCAAACTGTGACAGGGTTTTTTGGGGAGGGAGGATCCAGGAACACACTTTTTTAAAGAAATGTGCTGGTCAGGCAGACCTTGTTAGTTGTATCATTGGGTTTGGTTTTCTGTTGAACAATTTAGTTATTTTGTTAGTTTTAATTGGAATTGCTGGAGTTTCTAATGTCAGTTGCACAAGTATTCCTAGTCTTTATACACCAACATGGTAAGGCATTTTGCCAACCTTGTGTCTACTGCCAATTCCATTGCATTTGCCAGTTGTAAATTAAGTACCGGTAGACAGATGCTGGCAGTAGATTTAGCTGTGGCCCAAATTAAGAAACAACCTTATTATTGATTGAAATATA
Organism: Acanthaster planci; assembly: GCF_001949145.1. The sequence continues at coordinate 565,298 of NW_019091550.1, forward strand.
TTGTAGATTAATTTTTCCCTTTTTCAGCATTTGGCTATCCGTTGCAACTACAGTGACCGCCCCAGCTTGATCAATGATGTGATTCGTGTCTACAGTGGGCTGAATGGACGTAGCATGATCTTTTGTGAGACCAAAGTGGAAGCCAATGAGCTGTCAATGAACCCTGCCATGAAGATTGACGCTCAGGTTCTGCATGGTGACATCCAACAGCAGCAGCGAGAAATTACATTGAAGGTATGTCTAATTCCTGACAAGAAGTGTGGCCGTTTGTCGTTTCAGTTCTCATATGATTGTCAAAGGATTTGATGTAGTTTTTGTAATGGAACACTTTAGTGAACATTGCGATTTCTTCCATGATATGTGTTTGAACAGGAGATATCTGGGACCGCTTTAATGTCCATCCAGATTGCTAGTGAAAAACCAGTGTCTGAACCTCTGGTCTTTGGGTCTTGCTTCAGTGTATAGAAGCACTGTCCCATACTGATGTTTGAACTGGATTCAAAACTGAAACTTATGGTTCACCAATCTGCTGCTCTGTCAGCTGAGCTGTTCAGCTCCATTGTGCAACCTCTCAGATTGTTGAGCAAAAAAGATTTGAGCTAAAGACTCACAACTACTTGTCCAGTGTTCCACCCACTGAGCTTTATCTAGATGTATACACTTGTCCTTTTCAGGGATTCCGTGAGGGCAAGTTTCAGTGTCTTGTTACAACAGATGTTGCAGCTCGAGGCCTTGACATCCCTGAGGTGGATCTAGTCATTCAGTGCTCACCGCCAAGGGTAAAACATTCAAGAAATTGGCCTCAATTTCTTTCATTGGCATCATATTATCAAGATAATGTAGTTACATGTGAGGGAGCGTTTCATAATTGTTGAAGGCAGTATTTACTGCGGTACGGCGGTTTTTTTAGCGGCACCGCACTAGTTACCTGAAAGGGCTTAATGCTGGTACCGCAAAAATACAGCGGTACCGCAGTAAATACCACCTTCTGTAATTATGAAACGTTCCCTAAGTATTCCTGTAACACAGGGTTTTTGCCCAAGATGACATCATTTGCATGAACACAAATAGCAAGAATATTCTTAACAGTATCATGCACCAGTCTTAGATTAGCAGTACAGAGAACTGACAGTAATTATAACACAGAGGTTTATAAAAACACTTGCAAGAAAATCTAGGCCACTTGCATGTTCAGTGTTGAGATGTAAATGTAGCCATTGAACAGTAATTTTTGTTTCCAGGATGTTGATTCTTACATCCATCGTTCAGGGCGCACAGGCCGGGCAGGACGCTCAGGTATCTGTGTGTGTTTCTATAAGCCACAGGAAGAACATGACATCAGACGTGTGGAAAACCAGGCAGTGAGTCCAGTTCACCAATTCATTACCAATTGTGTGAACTCAAAATGTGTTACTAGTCACCTACCTGTATTCTATGTGATTTCTTTGGAGAGAAAATATGCATAAACACCACTCAGGAGACACTTTCATTGTGTTCTCACCATTAATTTAAATAACAGGCTGAATGTTGTTTTTCTACCAATGAAAGAGCTCCCTCAATTAACTGTGCATATGTTCCAGTAGGCTTAGTTACTGATTGGATTTCAACTTTATTTTTAATGCACTGTCCCAGCAATGTTTGCTCCTTATTGACACCGGCCACCTCATTCCAGTCAGCTGAGGCAGGTTATATATTGTTTGTCAATTCCTCATCGTGAAATTACTTTGCCCGGTTGCCCTGGCTATATGTTTACTTTTGGAAACAAATTGCTTACATTGATCATGGCAGAATGCAGTGAACCCTTGAAAGAAAGCTACCCACTCAATCAGCTGCATTACCTTTTAGGAGATTTTTTGGGACAGATATACCCTCACAAGCACCTCGGATATGATGTAATGGATAAGAGGAAACCAACTATCGTGAGAGTAACCATTGAACAATGAGGTTTGTCTTAATTAACAGGGCATGAGGTTTACCAAGACAGCCCCTCCACAGCCTGAGGACATTATCAAAGCTAGTTCTGCAGAGGCTGCAAAGTAAGCTCAGGACCATCTTTATTTTAATAGCTTATTAACCAGTTCACACTGGAGGGGGGTATGAACAGATTAGGCAGACATCTGCTGAATCAATGCTAACTGTTTACTTAGCAGTTATCCATTATTGTAGACATTCAAAGCACAACTAGAAGTGCTCATATTTTGGGTGTATGCTGTAAAATGTCAACCAGTACCCGAAAATTTTGAATGTTTTCACGGCTTTCGTAGAGGAAGTGTTGAGAGATCATACTGTGCAGTTGCCGCTTTACCATAGAATACCGGTAGCAGTGATTCAGTGGTTGATGACTCTTTGGCGTGTTTCTTCTCTCAGTGGCTATTTAACATTTTCAGATCCACTTTCAAATCTATTTGTCAATTCTGACAAATGGCTGTGTTCATGAACCACTTCATGAAGCCTTATGTTCAAAATATTGAGGTGAAAAAAGCGGTTTGAATGGGTTGATGGTTGATGATCAGATATCTTTATATTATATGTATTTCAGGCGGCACATTGTAATGTTCGTTTGATTATTTTTTATGAAGATCACTTGGGGCAGTCCCAGCAACTATAGCAGATTACTTCAGACTGGCAGCAAGGGAACTTCTAGAAGAGACCTCAGCCGAGGAAGCCTTAGCCACAGCTCTAGCATACATGTCAGGAGCCACAGAGCTCAAGACACGATCCTTGATCACTGCCCAACAGGTGTGTGGGTGCTCAAGAATTTCAACAGCTGTTAACCAAACTAACACACAACTGCTGAGCTAACAAATGTATTCAGCCCAAAAGTTCCACCTAGCGCTGTCACTTTGCCATTTACAAAGGCATGAGATGCATGTTGCTCATTATTGGTTCCCTGCCAAGTTTTAGTTTGCATGGAGATGTCCTGAGCATTATTTATTTCTCTATGGAGGTCATTCCATGAAGTTGGATACAAAGTGTGACAGAAGAGCTGAAATTTCAAATTCACTTATGTGTCGTTTTCCCCACAACTTTTGACACATTATTGACTCTGTTTCTCATAACTAGTAATTCTTTTGCAATAACTTAGGTGCACAACGAAATACTCGGGTATTATGCCACATGCAGCAGATTGTGAATGTAACACAGAAACCACACAAGAGTTTCAGTGCGCAGTGAAAATTTCTCCGAGTTACAATATGTTACGAAGATTCATTTGTTATGTTCTAAAATTTGGCAAGTATCCCAACAAAAATTAAACAATAAAGAAGGGAATCTACCACAAGAACGAATGTCAGGGTAGGTACAAGAACTCATTTTGGGAGAATTTTCCAGACCAGGTACCATGCGGTCGGGCTGAACATTTTCCCGTATTTGGTCGGCATGGTCGTGTGAGGACGAAATGCAGTCTTTGTGGCCATATACGGCTGCATGGATGGCAATATTTGTGTCGACTTTTACCATGTTTATCCCTGATTATATTATATTTCTGGAAAACAGTGCAAAAATTTGGCACCTTTATTTACAATTTCCCAGCTGGAATGTTGCCAAATCCTGTTCCAGCATAGGGCACTAACAGGGAAACCATGGCCTGCCAGCCTGCACGCACCACGTGTACGCTAGCAAGGTTCCTTACAGTGCGGAATCACTGTACCATTAATTCTTGAGGGATATGTGGAACTAAACGTATTACCATAAAGACTATACAATTTTTGACCACCTTTTCCATTTTCTATGTTTAAATAATAATACCATAATGAAGTATGCAAAAAATGTTGCCACAGATATGAACAAAATGATTCAACAATATACCTCTTTATGTGTTCTTTGTATGATGTAAATTTAACTGGCTAATTATTTGAGTAGACATGTGATTTGCTCCAAAGTCTTCAGACCGCAGGCTACTAAGCAGGTGTTCCCCAACTTCATGGAATGACCCATGTAGAAGTTTCTTGAAATGTACAATATACTTGTAATCTAAAATAAAGTTGCTTGAGTTTGTACACTGAAGTGCAATGATACACTTGCATTTCCAGGGCCAAATAACCTACCTCCTGAAGACCAATTACAAGATGTACTCTACCCAGGATGCTATACAGGCTTTAGGGTTTCAGCTGTCCAAAGACATCAAGTCGGCTATCCGAGAGGTGCGTGTCTGTAAGGACATGATGTCAGCAGCACTGGACATCCCACAAAACTTGGAGAACAGACTGCTGGTATGTGGTTGAAATGTACATCAAATCATCTTAGCTTTGAAGGGTCTATGTGCTTCTAAGGCTTGAATATTGCATCTTGTTCAGAAGTGTTTACCTGGTGAAAAAGGCGGCAATTCTTAATAAAATTTTTCCTTTAAGAGTATCATGTTGTTAACAGTAGTCTCTTGTCTAAGCCATATTTCTTGCCATTTTAGCCTAGTGTTTCTGTAAATGTTTCTTCTGTACAATGCATGCACAGACATGAAGTGTTCCCTCCCACATTTTGGTTCACAATACGATAGCAGATTATGTTAAAGATTGTACCCCCAAAAATCTCAACAGCTAAAAGAGAACTTAATGGTGATTTGTTAAATCTATTCCCACTTCCACAGAAACAATGGCAAAATTCACCAGACTGCTCCCTGACTTGTGCAACTGAGTTGCCTGACATTATCCCTTCAGGAGGGGCACGTGGAAGTAGCCGCTTTGGGGGTGGAGGAGGGACAAGGCGATGGGGTGGGGGAGGTAGGGATAGGAGAGGAGGGGGTAGAGGTGATGGCAGGAGAAATGGGGGTGGAAGCAGAAGTGGTCGACGAGGTGGGGCAGGTGGAAGACGGAGTGGGGGAAGGGGACACAGGAGGTAGATCTTGTGAGGAATGGACCCTTCAAGAAGCGGTTTTAGGATTTGATTTACCCTGTGCGTTTTACATTATTCAAATACCTGTGACAGTTTGACCATGGAGCTTATTAAACACAAGTGAGCACATACAGAGATCAAAGGATCAGTGATGGCCACTGCCAGCACTGCAAGGACAAATCAAACTACTTGCCGTGTGTTGGCTATAAGGAATGCTGGGAGTTGTGCTTGCAAAGGATTGCAGGTACCGTGCTTGCCTGTCCGTAAACTTCCACATGTTCAACATGGCTGCCATCGAGACGGAAACCACTGTCATTGGAGACTTAAAATTTTGATAATTTTAGTGATTGTTCTGAAATTCCAATGATAATGAAAGACTGGTTACGTCTTTATATCTCCAAAATGTCTCTCTTAACAATAAATAAAATTAATGACAATCACAAATTCTCCAAAAATACATGAGAAAAGTGAAAGAATGTAACTAGTCCAGAGGAAAATTAAAAAACAAGGACGATTTGTTGTCCTTTCTGTCATTGTCCCCAACTGTCTCGGCATGAAACCTTGCAAACACATTCGTGCGGTATGTTTCAACGTTTTAACCCTAGGAACCACTAGGATTTCAAATTATGATTAAAATATTGCAGTTCACGTTTTGGGTATATGTTCTCTACAGTGGGAACCGCAAAACTTCATAACTGACTTTGGAAAGTATGATTTTTACCAAATGATCACCGCTGATTCAGAATTCAGAAAGAAGTGCTATTGTAGAGAATTACGCATCTTCTTTGTGCATGTATATCTGTTCCACCAGTTATTTACTCCAGTAGGCAGGAGCAAAACACGGGGAGTCTGTGGGTTACCAGCAAGCCGACGGTGATGATCACTGTGTACAAGGAATGTCTAGGGTCATCAACACTATGGCTGGTACATGTAACTGCAATTTGTCTATGGAGCTGACGAGAGCGGTTAATCAGATTACGATGTGTGGGCACTTTTTCTAACTCCGTGTGTTTAATAGCTCCATGGTATGAGTAACCCATCGGTTGTAGTTGTTTGCAGAAATAAAGCAACCAATCAAATCAAGGGTAGTGTGGTATGGTACACGTACCGTTCCCTTTCCTAATTTTCCTAACTGTATTTTGGATCACTAAGCAGGCAAGCAGTGAGTGCTTGTAAGTAGTAGGCAACGGGTGGGGTTATCTTCCACTTCAACACACAGCATAATGTGAAGTTTCATATATTGGATTCAAGTAATGGCACATTTGCTCAGTGTTGTATCAAAGTGAACTGAAAATTGTACACATTTTCAGAAAAAGAATGGAGAAAATAACACATACCCTTGGATTGTCCCAAAATCGCATGGAAATTGTGTTTGGATTCAAATTTAAGTCTATATTATGAGGAATCCAAAGTACATCAATATTCCAACCTGCTGGGAACGAATCCTTTATAAAGTTTTATAATAATAATAAATTTTTCTGGAATTTCTTAGTTTTTGTTGTTAGAAATAAATATTTATTTACTTGGAGATCTTTCCAATTTTAGTTGCTTTTAGTAGTTGCTTTATAGGTGTTTAGTTTACATGTATTTTCCTCGTGGTGTTCATACATTTTTTTTATTGTCATTAGATTATTGGTTAATGTTTGTTGTACTCAATACGTAACAATTACCATTTATCAAAAATGGTGTTCAAGGAAACGATATGAAATAATCATTGTGTTGGTGTTGCCCAACCCTCCAAGATTTGCAACCACTGTCATGCACAAGGGATCCTTGTGATCTGGGGAAGACAACATGCATAGACGCATAAAACTATAGAGGGCAAGAGAAAAAGTGTGTCAAAATGCATCAGGCAATAAGCCATTCCACATGGATGTGTATTTATCTCTTTCAGACTCTTTGTATGAATGGAAAAATGTTTTGAAGGGATTTTAGTTCAAAAGTATTACATTCATATTTTAAATTCTATGATGTGGTTCGTGCTTCAATTATAAAATGAAATAAATATCGTAATACTCTACATTGTTGGGATGAAAATATAACATGTACCTCTGAATAAAAAAAAACAGTTGAAAAATTGTTTGGCTTCCAAACTCTTGATGCCATGTTCCCAAGGGGCAAGGAGTATAACAAGCTAGTTCCTGCGAAGTTACTTTTACATGTGTTATTGTAAGCCGTTGGACCCTTGTGTGTTCAGTGGTTACACTATAACATGAAATCACCAACTAGATTCACCTAGTTTAAATTACCACTAGAAAATGTTTTAATCTTTAGTGAACTATAACAATAACAGCCTTGACAATTAAAGGATATGGCCAGTATTTCTTTGAGATCTCAAATAAAAAAATGCGCGCAGAAGAAAACTCTTCAACCGGTTGAGCTACAGCTCTGACTCTGATAACAGTCAGTGTCCAAACACTAGGGAGGCTTGGGAATCCACAGTTCAGTTCTCATAACACAGTCCCTCGTCGATTCAGGTGGTACAGCAAGTCCCACTTCGAGGATCCGTGCAATTTGCCTGGTGGTTCCTCGTCTGAAATCAGGTACCGCACTGTAGATCCGGTCCATACTGATTGAACTGCACAGCCTGGCCTGTGGTTCCTGCAGACAACAGTTCAGGTCTAAGGGCAGAGGTCAATGGCCTATCTGGAGTGGCCTCCCACTCATATCAGCTACAGTTCAACTTGACTGCCACCAGTCCTGATGTGATGTCTTGTGGGAATTCCACACTTCACCATAATATTGTTCTACGCAAACAATGTGGGTCAACAACCCTTGCAATCACAATCTGAGAGGGTGGAAACAGAGAAGGTGGAGAGTACAATGAATAAACGAACCCTCCAACTATTCAGCACTATAACATTCTGCTGAATCAAATGTATTTCTGTGAACAGGCATAATATTGTATGAATACGCACTTATTAGCCGTGTCTGCACATCATTGATGTAGCCCTGATACCCCCATACACATGTAAGTCATAGGGACCTGGCACAAAACTTCATGTCAGGTAATACATAACATGACCCAATTTTAATCACAAAATTATGGAGAAATCTTAACACGGAAAACCTAAATCCCCCTGTTATGTCATACAAATGAAGCATTTAGTTACCCTCACTTCTGTTTAGAGCAAGTATGAAACAATCAACAATACTACTGATTTATGAAATGTTACATGAAAGGTTCATAAATGCAACTGGTACATGAAATACATGTAAGAGGTCACCAACTGCACACATGACTATAACCTCACTGAAATGCACGGTTATTCTATGATTATTTTCTATTCCCAAATACGATACGTATCACGGTTTATGTCACCCTAATAAGTACTGGGTATGCTTTTAAGCTTACCTGAGAGCCACAGGCTTAACCGGAACAAGAATAAATTAGCTTTAGATTGGCAAAAATTTGACGTAACAAGATAAAATCACGTGAAGAACATGGCATCAAGCAAGCGAGACAGCGAAAGGCGTGCTGTCCCGCTCATCACAAGAGGGTGCTATACCATTTTGCATTGGGCTACATCTCCCCCCCTCCTAAACCTACTGGATCGCCCCGATGCAGCTTCTCTCTGTGGGCAGGAATAATGGTTTACAGAAGTCCGGTAGCCATTGTTCTAATGCATTAACATTCAGCTTACGGCATGCTGGTTGGCCAAACACCTCGTACGTGAAATGCTTAGGAGGTCTTTGGTCCCTGGAGGGACGTGTCACAACACCCTAACTCCTTCCACCAGCTTCATGTGCTACTTGAGAACCCAACTCAGTCGGCCTACTAGGACCAACAGGTATGGTTTGAATCTGTGGCTCATTGCCCTCCCTGGTATCTGAACTACCACCACCTCAGCACCAACATTTAATGCATCACTCGGTTCTGGCACATAGATATCTCCAGCACTGTGGACACAAACCTCATCAATACCTCCTCCAGCCACAACTGGACAAGGCTCGGAACCTCCCATCGAAGGTGGTCCTACCTCACAGTTTCATCATCAACACTGTCTCTGTGTTCCTCAAATACCACTTCAGGAGCAAATTCCACAATTGATGGACTATCATCGTGATGACCTCCAGTGTCGGAACAAACCTCAGTATCACTGTCTGTCCTTATTTCGTGCTCAGTCCCACATGAAGGAGGGTGAGCTGCAAATATCTCTTATGGAACATCACCAACCTCGTGGGACAACGGAGTGAATCCCTGAGGGCTGCCGGGCGATGAATGGGGAATGAAGGGGTCAGCATCAGCTCTCAGAGGGGAATCAATGGAGGTTTCATCAATACTGTCAGTGCCATCTATGCTCTGCAGGGGACTGACACCAGTTGGGGTATCCCATCTCTAGGGCCCTTTCCCCATATGGTGACAACAACAGGGTCATCCTGCTCAGATGTATCAACCTCTTCTTCAGGGGTGTGATCAACCTGCTGAATACTGAGCATCTGGTGAATCCCCCAGCCCCCATCCCATTCAAACTCATGGTTTCATGTACCACAACATGTACTCACCAGCAGTAGCAGAAGTACCCACAAGACAGTCACACACAGGCCTACTCCTCTGGTCGCCATGTTAGATTCATAACAAAACAACTCAACACCCAAATATTTAAAAGCTAACAATCACGAATTACTGATAACAAGGTAGCATCAAAAAACACACCCAATACCCCACACCCAAGGGCAATTGTTATCAGTACAAAATGTAGACTGATGTAAAACGATTAAAAAGATTTAAACGTATTAAAAAGACATAAACACAGAGCAAATTCAGAACAAACCA
>NW_019091550.1:575768-593125 GCF_001949145.1 Acanthaster planci
ACACTGGCGTAGTCGGCAGGATGCGTTTAAGGGATTGAGATATTAGTGGATTATGACGAACTCTTTTCAGTTTCATGTCCATGTGATCTTTGCCATCGCCGTTACCGTTTCGACATGATCAGATATATATCGCATTCTGTGTTTTCTAACAATCCACTATCGACTTTACAGAGTGTGAGGATGTTGTGTGACCCTTAACTAGTTTCATATACGCCGAACTGTATTGTACATAGTTTTTTGGGTACATTATTCCCTCGCTTATCGGTGTCCTTCTGGGTACCGTCTAGTGCTCATGTGGGATTATCGTGTTCTATGGTGCCAACATCATAAACATGTGCGCCTAAATTACAGAACCGTGTTGTGTAAATCAGGATACCATGAACAATGGCTGATAGAGCGGTTTATCTACGCCGATTTACGGCTGATCACATTGCCAAACTCTGTGAACTCAATCACATAGACACAAATGAGGTGAAGACGAAACAAGAAAGAGTCGCAAGCCTGTGCGACCTCCCTCACATGATTGAGGAGACACCACAACAACAACAACCAAGTGGATTTGGAGTTCCTGAACTCATGAAATTCATCCAGGAAATGGAACACACACGCCAATCACAGACAGAAAAACTGTGCAAATCCTTGGTCGATGCTGTTACTGAGTCGACTAAGAAACCCCCTGTGGTGCAGTTGGGCCCTAAGCTCCCGGATTTTCATAAACTGAGCAGCGATGATGATATCACGTGTTACTTGGCCACCTTCAAGCGCCTAGCAACCGCCGCCAAAAAGCCTAAAACGGAATGGCCAAGGCTACTGGAACCCTACTTAACTGGTAGAGCGCAGAAAGTTTTCTACGGGTTGAGCGAGGAGGACAAACAGGATTTTGACAAGATTACAGCTGCGATAGAGCGGAGATATTTTCGCACCCCAGAAGCCTACCGAATGCAATTCAAGTCAGACTTCAAGAAGGGTGATGAAACATTTGAGGACTATGCGAACAGGCTTGAGCACAATTTCTTCAAGTGGCTTCAAACTGAGAAAGCCACAGCTGAAGTTCCAGAAGTCAAGCGTTGTTTCCACATAATCATGATGGACCAGCTGCTGTCCACGGTGCGAAATGACACCCTACGCCTCAAATTGCGAGAACGCACATTTAAAACTGTGTCCGAACTCGCGCGAGCTGCAGATGAGTATTTGCTCCATCAACGAGCCAACAACCCATCCACCCACAACAGCTTCAGACACAACCCAGTACCTTCGATTCCTGACAAAACTGTGCCTTCGCAAAACAAACCGCCTATGTCTGGAAACAAGCCGGCACTGAGCAAATCGACACCCCCTTCCCGGCCCAACCGACCTGGGCAATATACCAGTGTGTGCTACAGATGCAAACAAATTGGTCATAGGGTACAAGACTGCCCGATGCCACCGCCAAAGCCAGACGTCAACTCACAGTCACCTACAAACACCCCAGTGCTTAAAGACAGTGAAAAGCCTCAGAAGCCTAACAAGATAAACTTCTTGCAGGCGGACAATACTTGTCAGTGTGGACCGTTAGTTGAAGCAACCATCAATGATAGCCATAGGGTTGTCTCTCTCATAGACACGGGTTCCAGTCTCTCGTTGATCACGGATGAACTCTGTAATGAACTGGACCTCCCACTTGGCCCAACACCCGAAGAGGCATTAGTTATGGTGGATGGGTCTGAACTAACCACACTTGGAACGGTGGAGACGAGGGTTGGTGTGGGCGGAGCAGAAACTAAGCTTCACTTACATAGAGTCCGCCGCCTGCCGACCCCTGTCTTGCTTGGTATGGACTTTGTGCACAACGTCAATTTGGCACTGGATTTTGCCAATAATTGTTATTGGACGGTCCCCGTCATGGATTGTCTGCGAAGACAAACTGTCCAGTATCCTATGTTGGGTACACCCGTCCCTCCCCCTCGTCATGCAGAGCCTGTCACAACAATTGATGATGACATGCCCCCACGGTCCTCCATAAAACTTGACCGACCAGTTCTCACAGGTGATGACATTCATCGCATAGACACATTGTTGAATGCTTTTCCAGATGTCATGTCCGATGAACCAGGGCAGACGGACATGGCGCAACATCACATTGACGTGGGTGGTGCCTCACCTCTACGCTCTCCCCCATATCGCCTCTCACCAGAACGCCGCCAAGCTCTGCGCAAAGAACTGGACACACTGCTTCAAACGGGGAAAATTGTGCGGTCCAAATCACCATGGGCATCACCAGTGTTGATGGTCCCCAAGAAGAATGGCCAGTTCCGTCTTTGTGTGGACTATCGGAAGTTAAATTCAGTCACAAAGATCGACGCTTTTCCGATGCCCACTATCGACGCCATATTAGATTCACTTCATGGGGCCACGATATTCAGTTCACTCGATCTCCGTAGCGGATACTGGCAGTTGGCTGTTGCACCCGAGGACGCTGAAAAAACAGCCTTCATTTGTGAAGAGGGACTCTTCCATTTCACAGTGCTCCCTTTTGGTGTAGTCAACGGGCCCGCTAGTTTCCAGCGCCTGATGTCGGAGGTGCTGGGAGATCTGATTGGCCATGTATGCTACGTGTATCTTGATGATATAGTTTGCTACTCCCGGACTGTTGACCAACATCTTGCTGACTTGCATGAAGTGCTGACCAAGTTGCGACAAGCTGGGCTTACGGTGAACTTTGAGAAATGCAACTTTGCTTGCTCTGAGATGTCCTATCTTGGACATGTTGTGAGTAAGGAGGGCATACGTCCTAATCCAGACAAGATTGCTGCAGTTCAGGACTTTCCAGTTCCCCAGACTCGCAAGCAACTTGAACGATTCTTGGGAATGGTCGGGTGGTACCAAAAGTTTATTCCCCACCTGTCCGACATTGCTGAACCCTTACACCAGCTACGCCGGAAGGAAGTTGCCTGGGTGTGGTCAACGGCATGCCAACAAGCTTTTGACTGCTTACGACTTGCACTTACGACTCAGCCAATCCTTGCTTTTCCGGATCCTGACCTGCCGTACTCCATTCACACTGATGCGAGCGACGTTGGACTTGGGGCCGTCCTCCTCCAACGACAGGAGAGTGGACCACGCACAATTGCCTACGCTAGTCGAGCCCTCTCTGGTGCGGAAAGGAACTACAGCGCGACCGAGAAAGAATGTTTGGCCGTTGTTTGGGCCCTTGAGAAATGGCGTCCTTACTTGGAGGGTCGCCACTGCCGCGTAGTCACCGACCATCAAGCCTTGTGCTGGTTATTTCGCCGTGCCCACCAGAAGGGACGTCTCGCACGTTGGGTTTTGCGCTTGCAAGACTTCATGTTTGATGTCGTGTATCGCCCAGGCTCGCAAAATGTGGTACCCGATGCCTTATCCAGAGCTCCGGAGTCCCCTTCTGTTGTGGGGGTGGTGCAGGTAAACCCTGTACTGCCTCTGTCGTCGCCCTTGCTTCCATCTTCAGATGACCTCCCTGAACGCTCTCCAGACACTGCGTCTCCTCCTACTGTACATGGCAAGGAGTTTACCGCCACAGATCCCTGCGCAGCAGCTACATGCCTAGACCCCAAGGACATGTTGATAGACTGGGTACAGTGTAATGACTGTGATGGTTGGTACCATACCAAATGTGTCCATATTCGCCCAAAACGCGCCGCCAATACGGCTAAATTTTCATGTCCGACCTGTCGCCAATGCCGTTGGAAACATCGGCGAGATCTTGAATGGGACACCACGGTTTTGCCTGACAGTAGCTGCAATACTCATACTACTGTCCTTACACGGGATTGCCTTCTTGCTGCACAGGCGGCAGATTCAGATATTTCATGCATGCGCGACTTCCTCGAGAAAGATCAGTTGCCCAATGACCCAGTCTTAGCCAAACGTCTTCGGGGCCTTGCCGATAAATATCGTGTTCACTACGGCCTACTTTTGCATTTTGTGAAGTCGTCCTGGGTGGTCGTTGTCCCAAAGTCTCTCCAAAGGGACGTCATGCTAGAATGCCACACGAAACCGACTGCTGGTCACCTTGGTCGTTCAAAGACTCTGAGCCGTATTTTCGGTGAACATCTCTGGTGGAAAGGCATAGCAGATTCAGTTCGTAGTTTCGTGCGCGCCTGCCCCACGTGTCAGCAAACGAAGCCATTGTATCGTAAACCAGCCGGTCTCATGCTCTCGACACAGTCTGCCAAACCTTGGCAGATCGTTGCTGTCGACCTTATGGGCCCCTTACCCAAGTCATATGGAGGCCATGAATATCTCTTGGTTGCGACTGACCACTACTCGAAGTGGACCGAAGTTTTCCCGTTGCGGAACGCCTCCGGCAAATCCGTCGCTTGCATAATTGTTCGTCAGTTGTTCTGTCGTTTTGGGCCCCCACGCTCACTACTCTCAGATAATGGCCCTCAATTCACAAGTCGGGCCCTTTCCGCTGTCTGCAGTGATTGGGGAGTTGAGCAAATATTTATCTCGCCTTACCATCCCCAGACAAATTGGGTAGAACGCGTGAACCGCACTATTAAGCAGATGCTGCAGGCCTATACAGGTTCTGACCACCGCACTTGGGACACTCACGTTGCGCATTTTGCATTTGCCCTTAACACAGCAACTCATGAAACTACCGGAATAGAACCCGCAGTCCTCATGTTTGGCCGCAGTATTCGTACGCCACTGACTAACAAGCTCGCAACTGATTGTCTGCCTAATCCACAACCAGATGTACAGCAGTTGTCCGATCACGTTGACACACATCGTGCACGTGCGCATGATAAACAGAAGCGGAACTACGACAAAACGCGTACTAGTCTCCTGTTGGCCGTGGGTGATAGGGTGATGGTTCGTACTCACCCACAGTCGAAAGCTAGCAAGAACTTTAGTGCGAAACTGGCACCCCGCTGGAGAGGACCTTTTTTGGTCAAGGAACTTCTCACGCCGGTCAATCTTAAACTGGCCGACACTAACCAACCTCATAAAGAGATTGTAGTGCATATTGATCAAGTCAAGCCTGTCCCACAGTAGAACTTTACTGAACTGTTAGATTTAAGCAGTCTAGGTTTATTGCACTTTTCAAGCTGTGCTGGAGTGTTGTAAACCTGTGCACTTAAGAGAATCTTGCTTTGTTTGTATATCCTGTATGTTGTACGACCAATTTTATCTAAGGAAGCATGTAACTCTGTTTTTGTCACTGATCATTTTTTTTTAAAAAAGACCTTTTTCTAATTTTGCCCATTTTTATGTGGTCTCTTTTGTGTGTGTACGTGTAAACATGTATGTGCAAATGTCCAGACAACTGGGACGGCCACAGTCTTTTGTTTTTCATTATGAGTGCACTTTATCGATATGTGTATTAATTATGGTTTCTTTTTGGTTTATTTTGCAGTACAGACCAACAGCAGAAGTGGCCTTGATACTTTAATTCATTTGTTACATACAGCAGCCTTTTATATTTTGTATGTCGAAGCCAGTATTTATCTTGCCATGTTACGTTAGAAGTGTCTTATTGGTAACCTTTTCTGCTTTGACTACTTAAATATTATGCTTCTCTCTGTGTAAGGATCGAGAAGGAAGAAAAATATTTATCTTTTTCCGGACACGAGCGAAAACTGTAGAGACAAATCCTAATTTCTGTACAAGTGTTTTGTTTTGTTCTTTTAGATGACCCTATAAGACAGAAAAAAGACAGAAGTTTCTGAGTTAAGTTGTACTTTTGGGGCGCCTTTATCTCCTTTACCCCCAGACCGAGTCTCGCCCGGGGGAGTGTAGCAGCAGAGTACTAGTACATGTATATTATTTTGTCAATTAGGCACTGGGATTGAAGGATGTTATGTTAATTATGTTAAGATGGTTAACAGTGAATGATGATGATTGATTAAAACCTTTTCAGCGTTAATCTTAATAGTTCGTCTGTTGTCCCGTTGATATCTACTGCCCAGTTGAGCAGCATCGAACTGTACGTAACAATATTCTCCCCGTTACAAATTCCCCAAGAAACATCTTCGTGAGACGGTATGTTTATTTCTAAAATTACCTAGACTCAAGTTAAACGACCGAGGGAAAACAGGGAGCGGGTGATGTCCATCTGCTCTTTACACTTCCGAACTCGACTCGTGGACTCTAGATATATATTCCACAAAAGCTGTTAGGGAAAAAGCGCCGCCAACGATGGAAACAATAAAAACTTCGGGGATTTCCCGGCTGGCGGTAGCACGATATGAGAAATACCGTCCTGCACTAGCACTGTGCGCGTTGCGTTGCACGTCATCACAGTCTGTCTGGACCGTACCTAGGCTAGACCAGACAGATATGCAAATAGTGCGCGCCTCACGGAGACATTGAGACACATAATAGGTTGCCGAATACTGGAACTCACCCACGCACTGCCATGATTGTACTGCCATTGATGGCACTGGCAGCTCACTTTTGAACAGGTTGGGTCATGTAAAACACCCGCGAATACACTATTGATCAGTCCGATCAACGCGTCGGCGAGGGTACGTTAACCATGCAAACTTGAAATTTAGTCCAAGTTAATTCAGAAAATGATCCAGTTTCTTTCTTATCTCAGCTCACTGAAAGTGACGACTTTACCAACAGTACTAACTATCCTGCCTAAATAATGTCTCAAAATCAAGACCAACATTCGTACCACGATTCAGTGCATAGTACTGATTACGACATCATGTTGAAAAACTCAAACCATTGCTGGCCAACTCCCTTCAAATTTACTGCTCTTAAACAATGTAAACACAGCTAAAATAGGCCCTTGATTTTGTGGGGCTAAGAAATCGATCCAAACTGTACTAAGAGTGAGACGCCGGCCTCCAGTCCAAAGCTCATTGTGAATTATGAGAAACTTACCCATATTCAGACGACTGTGACTGCGTTAAGCATATTCATATGGCTGTAGCATTATAGTTGGCAATTTAATGCATATAGTCAGTACTAGCAACACAAAACGGTCAATTCGGTCGAGTCAAGGTTGGCGGTTGAAACGGTTCTTCAAGTTCTTTGCTTCATGTTACTACACTATCGACGGACAGAATGAAACAAATCAGTAGGCGTAGGTTCCTTAAATAACACCTGTTATTGACCGTGAAGCTCTACGCAGTGACAATAGCCCAAGCATACGGAGAGTTTTGTGTTTTCAGTTAGCAATCATGGGGATTTCCCATGCCTTNATAGAGTTAAAATTTCGACGTTCCCAATACGACGCTTTTAGCGTCGATCTGCGCACTTCAGCGTTTGAAAACGAGGCTGTATGTGTCAGCTTCAAATCTAAATACGATCAGACGATTGAAAGTAAGGAGTCAAGACACAAAATACATAAATTATGTTAAATTGAGATTTTTCAGGCTGCAAATTTTTGTGGAAGAGTCTTTCAGGATGACTCCACACGTCAAATCAAACAAAAAACAACGGCAATTTACCGCGAACTAACGTACCTGCGATGGTTGTGTATCTGCATGTGCAGTGGGCGTGGTTTAAACTAAAGTGGCATCACACTTACGAACCGGATACTGCATATACTGTGTCGACTCCGCGGGTGCGCGCGACGAAGTTCAACACAGAGAGCCTCGGTATCGATGCTGATATGCACAGTAAAATCTCTCTATTCAATTTGTCGATAGCGTAGTACAACAATAGCTATCGAAAATACCAAAGTAAGGGATGACGAAATCAAACCTTTTTCAAAAATTCAAGTTATAACTTTTTACTACACGTAAACCCTCCACTCTTCCCGTACCTCCATTGAAATGAAACTTGAACTACATAATTTATAAACCCAATACTCGGGTCACTTGCAGCCGCTTCTTCAGTGAGTCTGCAATGTATCCGTCTTTGCTTAAATCACTCTTCCAGCGTCCATGATGCTTTAGACAAAGCTCACTGATTTGGTTAATAGCTGCTTCCGTCGTTCCCCCCCCCCCCCATCTTAGCGAATGTAAGCCTAAATTCAAACCAGGCGCTACTGAAACCAACATATTCAAAATGCACTGTCTTGCTCTTGTGTAGCTCTGCTTCTTGTCCTTGTAAATTAATTTACAGATACCTTTAGATCTGAATCGGTTTGAACAAGTAACCTGATGTTTTTGTATCTACACTTGCTGCCAACATGTATTTATTTAACATGTTGTATGAACATGCCGATGTGGTACCTTTAGCTATGACGACCTCAATTCCACTACGATATTGATCAGTTTTACTTTTACTAATCTGAATTTTGGAAAAATTCTGATTGATATGAATATCTGTACAACGTATGGAGCTCAGCTCATCATATCTTAGAAAGCCTGCGAATGCTGTAGTAATCATACATATGTTTCTAATTACCGCAAGATCCCCGTTATCTTTAAACTCGTCACACAATGCTCTTATAATATCAGCCGTGACAACATCTTTTTTGACTGTTTTACGCCCAGTAATGCGTTTTGCTGATTCATGCAGATTTCTCACAAAAGCATTATTGGCAGGATCGGCGAAACCATTCAGGAATTTGTCACACGTGTCCGGATAATGACCTCGCTCACTGACCTGGCAGAACAGACAAGTTGCCCTCTTGGCCGCCCAGTTTGCTGACCCGTATCAGCTTCTCCAACTTCTACCGATTTTTGTGCAGCAAGCTTGGCACTCAATGCATTAGCTCCCTCAGGTTTCGGTGAAGGAGTCTTTGCTACATATGTCTTCGCTGATGGTGAAGTACGAGTTGCAGGCCCCTTGGGTGCCGCTTACTGTCATGGTACTGTTTCTGGCCTGAACCCTTGTTTGACTTGACCCTTGACCTTTCTAGAAGAATTAACCCAACGGGACCACTCTTCTTCTCCAACCATTTGCTGAGATGCTCCACGGTATATGTGAGGCCACGGTCCTGTTTCCACATCTTAGAACAGAAATCTGTATGAAGTCGCTCTGGAAGTTTCTTGGCCAGTTCAACGGCATACTTGTGGTGCCTCAGTTCCACCTCAAAAGCGCAATTTCTTGGAAGTCTCAATCATTGTGGCTACCTCATCAGAGAAATCTCGCAGTCCTGCCCAGTCATTGTATGAGAGTTGAGAATGTGTTTCCGGTTGATTCAGCAAGCCCTGTACAACTCTTCCAGGTTCCCCAAAAACTTTATCAAATTGCTTCAGTAGGCATCATTCCCCAAAACAAGATTTCTATCTGCCATGGCCAACGGACGCCCACCTAGGTGACTTCTCAAATAAGCAAACTTGGTAGCTGCTGGCAACCCATGCCACACTCGGTATTATTCATTATGCCGTCCCATAGTGATCTGAATGTTACATATTGTTTAATATTGTGCTCCTCGTCAAACTTAGGGATAGTGAAGTTTGGGTAAGCTGTCCCTAAGCATGCCATACCCATATATAGGTGGTGCAGGAACACCTCCAGGGGCTTGGGGAAAAGACACGTTGCTGCTACTCTTGTTTATCTTGCAAGTACAATGGGAATCATCATCAGATGAGGTGCCAGCATCACTTGAATCATTCAGGTTGGGATTAGCTGGTTTGTAACCAGACTGCTCCTGCTGTGAGTGTTCATGTGACCTTGGCAGATTGATACCTGTTGGCTTGGCCTTGTCTCCGAGGACTTTCACACCTCCTGTTATCTGAGATTGATCAGCAGGTGACGAGACCATCAAAGGCTGGGCACTCTGCGTTCTTCCATCTGCTACAGGCATAGGCTGTGGAGAAAATGAGGTAATTAAGACAGAAGGAGTGAAAGGCAGTGACAATGGATTAAGTGCCATGGGCACTGGTGTAACATTAAAGTTCGCTGCCCCTTCATCACTGAACAGAAATGCGGGTTTTGATGTGCGCAGCTCTGACACGGACGTTGGCTGGCAAGCAAAGTATGGTGTTCCATATGTGCCAGTCGCATTTTTCGACGGGCGTCGCATTTTTCAACGTGCGTCGCATTTTTCGACGGGCGTCGCATTTTTCAACAGGCGTCGCATTTTTCGACGGGCGTCGCATTTTTTGATGGGCGTCGCATTTTTCGACGGGTGTCGCATTTTTTTGAAGGGCGTCGCATTTTTCGACTTGCGTCGCCTTTCAAAGTGAATAAGCCATTAATCATCAATGGTCAACCTTGGTCCTGCCGGACCTGACGTTGTTGACGTTGATGCTAAAAGTGTGCGTTCATATTTTTAATGATTATGGAACCGATAAATTAGCATGTATGCGTCGATTAACTGTATGGAAATAAATCAACAGCCCTTTAATGAACGCGATTACTCGTGAAAGTTCACCTCGCTCAATTTGGTTTCTCACTTCTGCAAGCTTTATGTGTGAAAAATGTCCCCGTACTGATGAAATAGTAAGTTGCCACAAAAATCAAACCCAGTATAGTAGGCCTATTGTTCACTCTGGTTTGTATGGTATTTGCCATCTTGCAGACATGCTTCCCGAGGGAGCGTTTATCGCAGTACGGTCTATAATTTAAAATGTAACTACTCTTGGCGAAGAAATGTCACGCACCATAACTTTAAGTTAGAGAAATTTTACTTTTTCTTGGTTGAAAGAAGTTGTCAGCAATACAAAATCACGAAAAGTTTTCCGAAAACACTTTTTGAACCATCAAAATCTGTCCAGAGGAAGCCAAGACTGATTTTATTTTTTTTTCATTACAGTAGTAGAAAGGTGTTTCACACATTGGAAGTTGTTCAGGCAATGGTCCGTGGTTCAGGCATTCCCCCTGGTGGAGGCCGTCTGGTCATGGGTTTGAGATCATTCATCTCTCTTTATTTGGAGCGGGGGCTTCTGTTTATCACTCAACGAAATGACTTCCCAAGGTCTTGAGGACTGCATGTGGATTTGGGTTTGAGAAGTGTCACTGTCAGTGTCAAGTCGTCAGGACTTCTTCTCCTAAGATTCAATTTGCGGAGAATTCGGTGCAGCGTTCTCAGGCTGACAGCACAAGGAATAAAAACATATCCATCTCTGTAAAACAATGCACAAGTGTTATTTCCACGCATGGGCCGGAGGATAGCGATACTGACCGTTCAAAGTCTAGTACATGTAAATGTACACAAATACTACAGCTATAGGCCAACACTGACGTCATCCATGACAGCATATACAAATAAAGTAGGCCAATACCTGATGGTTATACGATGTTGAAGGACCAAAATTGAAGGAACCTCGTCGTAGCTGTAGCCTAATTCAGAGTAATGACGGACCAATCGATCTCGTTGTAGGATAGTGTCATTGCCGTCATTGTTGAAAGCATGTTGTGGTTGTGGCAACGTATACATTTCTACTCAGGTCGGAGGCTACAGGCTATGGGACGGAGGGGTACCCCCGTTACCTGTCTAATCCGTATACACGCTCCAGACTATTGTTACCTAACACATGCCCCCTAGAAGTCTGTAAAGAATTTCTGAGATTCCGATTAAACAATGACCAACACAAAGATGGGGGTTCTCTCCGTCCAATAACTGGCTTCAAATGGGCTGTGTGGAGGTCAAAGTTAAAATTTTTCATCGAAAAATGCGACGCCCGTCAAAAAATGCGACGCTGGTTAATTGAAAAATGCGACGCCGGCTGAAAAATGCGACACCGGCTGAAAAAAGCGACGCCTGTCGAAAAATGCGACGCCGGATGGCACATATGGAACACCATAGCAAAGGTATAGCAGGCTGAAAGCAATCTAGGCATAGCCCTTGAGGGATTTGTCTCAGCGGAACACGTGACTTTACCCCCCACAGTAGCAACAGAACCCCAATGTGATTGAACTGCTCCATGGAAACTCATATTTACTGTTACAGGTTCACTTGCAGTGAAAACAATGGGGCTAGAATGGTTAGGAACAGAAATTGAACTGCCGTTGACCTAGTCCAGTGTTCGGCTTTTCTGCTCACTCTCAAGGAGTTCAGCATCTCTCTGCCGAAGATCTATATCTTGCATCTCCTGAAGTTCTTGCAGGAGCAATTCTGATTCCACCTGGCTTTTCGCCTTCTTCAGCTCAAAATGTATCTACCTCACATGCTCCTGATCCTCAAGGTTGGCTATTCGCTGGCGTGCTTCTCGCTCAATGGCTTCTCGTTGAATCCGCGCTCGCTCATTTTCCGCTGCCCTTGCAAGCTCCAGAAGCCACTGACGTGACTGCTGCTCCGCCAACCACCATGCCAGTTCTGATGGGGAACGAGACGTGACAGACCTCGAGCTCCTGAATAATGAAGGTGGCCTCCTAGAATCCATAGGTCGTGCAAAGTGAGGAAGGGCAGCCTGGCGGGAGATATCCTGTGAGCTGCTGACAGAGGTCTGGAGTTGGGACAGATTGTGGGGCTGCTGCAAGGTGGTGACAACAGCAGAGTCACTGTCCATGACTGCAGTGAGTCCGTACGGTAAGGTACAGACAGGACTGCTAAATCAACTGATACCAACAGCAAAAGACTGAGACAGTCAGGTCATCCAAATAATCCGGCTCGAAGGACCAAAATTTGTAGAACTACCGGCGCAAGGTTGGGCATTATTTGGTACAGACTGACTCTATAACAAGTCCTGTTAGGCACTTGCGATCAATTACTTCTGTTGGTGTAGACAGAGGGCGTATCTTACTGCTGGCCGTAAAGATAAAAACAATTACAGAAACAGCACACTGGACAGCATTCACTTCAAGGTGTATGCAAGCTCCAGGTCTAATAACACAGGCTAGACTCAGCACCAACATCTAGTGAACAGCAGTTACAATTGGCAGGAACAGCAATTGTTGATGGTGTACGGTTTATAAAGTTGTCTGCATCACTTATGCTGGTAATAAAATAAACAGTAAACACTATTAACTTTGACCTTATAAACACTTTTAAATAACTTGAAGTGACCAACTGGGTTGGAGTCAGTGTGCTAATGAGATTAAATAAGTAAGGGATCGGAGAGAGCACACAACCCAAGGCTTCAGTGTGGTAAATCATACACATATACTAATCTGAAGAGAATGACTCAAAGCAGAGGTTCCCTATTTGAGTGGAAAAGTGTAATACACTATCATCTGACACTTTACAAAAACACGTGTAAAACATGGTTAAGTATGCACCAAATTCCCTGTAATGGATCCCATTACTTTTACCACTGATATAGAATATGATGAGGCCTAGGCCGCATATCGGTACATAAACAGAACAATTATTTCAATAAATTATCCCCTTTAAGTGTGAGTTTCCTGGACCTGTTCTGTTTCTGACAGTTGCTACTATTGAAAATGATCATTATGGCAATAAGTGACTTACCCAGTCAGGCAAAAATGCCCCCTTTTTAGAAATTAAGAATGGGTTTGAGACTTCAATCCCTCAAAAATGGCAGCCGCAAAGGTGGCGTGCACGAGGTAGCATGCTGAACTGTGTCCTCAAGAATGCACATGCTTATTTTCCGACATTTGTGGACACCTTTTGTCTATTTTAAGTCCACTTGTTAACACATAATACATGCTCAAAAAAAGCCAAGATTTGTACAAATCATGAATTTAACTTTCCCGTACTGGCCGTAGTAGACTCGGTTTTCGTGCTGATAATTAGGCCAACCGTCACCAACGCCCACCACAGCTTCGCCTCCGGCCCGATGTTGTGTGTACTCAGCATGGAGATTAATGTTACTCGTGGCTGAGAACCACGCTGTACGTTACGTGCTTTGTGTGAGCGTTTTCGAAACCAGTGGATTCGGTTAGGCTTCAGTTTCGCTGGTTCTAGTCAAGGAACATGCAGTTTCGATGTGAGTGTATGTTGCAGGCAAAGATTTCTCCCATTTAGGTTGTACAGTGGTAGGTTCTTAGTTGTAAGTACATGTAGTTTCCCCTAAAATATAAACATTGCCAGGTACTTTGGGAGCTGAGCCCCAAGGGCATTTGCAGAGCCACTGGCTGAAACGAAGAGAGTCTTATCAGTTTACCCACCGCCTGTGTGCGAAATTCTTCGTTCAGCAAACGGGCATCCATCAGTGGACTTTCTCTCCGTATAACGTACTAGCCCAGAAAGTTTGTCTGTCCCGCTATATTGGATTCTAGTCAGACTGCGCACTAAAGTGATCCTCTTTTGGTGCTGTGTTGGGTTTCTTTTCTTGGCTTTTTTTTTGGTTGTTGGTTTTTTTTTTGTTTTTTTTTCGGTTTTTGGTCCTTTTTGGTTTTTTATTTGTTTGCTTTTTCGTTGTTTTTGGGGGGGTTTTGTCCGAGTGATCCATTTCCTTTTCGCATTTTTCCGCTCGTCAATTTCATTTAGCAATCTCCAGTTTGGTGAATGATCTGAAGGTTCCTAAAATTTAGTCTGCGTCTCTGTTAATCCATTTTCTTATATCCTTGGGAATCGAAATAAAAACTTAGGTTGCGATTTGTCTTTGAACCCAGTTTTCCTTGTCTTTTTTTAGTTGATTCTCACTCGTGCCAAATTTCCAATTTACATGTACGCAGCTCAAAATCTCGCACGCCGAATAGTTGCACGCGCACACTGTACGTCCGACTTTATTTTCCCGTTTTTGTCTTTGGTGGTGATGTGTCGAATTTCTGAACCCACAAGCCGTGGAGATAAGGACAAAATTTCTCGCCCGATTTTGCACCCTTTAATATCCTGGACTCCCTCGATACGTAGTACGGTCAGGGAGTCCACCTGGGCTAAGGTTTGGGTGTGACCTACCGTGATGCGTTGTGTTAGGTATGGCCGTTGAACAGGGCTGGGCAGCCCTTTGTTCTCTGTGTGGTGCGTGCGTTCGATTAATAATGGCTCAACGCTATATGGGTCTGGCCGCGGAGCGGGGCTTGGTGGGCTACCCCGCTCCTTTGTGGTGCGATTTTGGGTTATCTGATTAGCGCCTGCACGAGTAGAGACCCAGTGCAGTGCATAGGCCGGGGTTGAGCGTGCTATACCGCAACAATACCCTGATTGCTGATGACCACTACTGGAGTTGATCGGGCTGAGTGAGCGGTGCCGTAAAAACGCCCTTGATCACTGATGACTACTCCATTCACTTACCCACCGGGCCGAGCGTGCTAGGCTGCTGCACTACCCTTGGTCTTCGGCGCCCATTTCACACGCCTATAGATCGGGTTGAGCGTGTTATGCCGCAACAATTTTACACGTACCCTTGATCATGATTGTCAGGGAGTAATGAGCTGTTTCTCTCTCCATGCCGCAAGTTCCAGGCATTGCTCCCTACCGTAACCCCGGACGAACCTACTGACCGATGGCCCAGCGGGACTCGCAGGGCGACGGTCCGCCGTCTGCCCTGGGTCCCTCACTGGCTCCTGCTCGCCGGACGGCACCCGCTCGGAAGTCGGGCCAGTCAGTTCCCTCCAAGCGGGCAACGGGTTGCACAGCGGGTTTGCCACGCTCCGCCGCTTCTGCCACGGGCGAGTCGGCGATTCAGCATGTCGCTCAGCCTCCCATTGCTTCAGACTGTGATGCCCCTTCTGGACTGAGCTACGCCACCGGGGCTTCCGTCCGCCACACCCCATCCGCAGCTCTAGCCTGCCGATGGACTCCGGTCATGAGGCCACCGATCCTGACCTGGGGCGCTCCTTGTAGGAGATGGCCGACCACTCAGGGACTCCCGCCCAGTCCTTCCTCCAGCCGTCCCGGCCTCCGGCTCCCCCGTACCGGTGAAGGCTAAGGAGCGCAAGGCCAAGGCATTTTGTCGGCTTCTTCTTCCTCGTCCAAGGCTAAGAAGAAACGCCGCTCTGATCCTTATCCACCCCCGTGGATGACAACCCTCCAGTCCGTCTCGGAGACCTTCACCTCTCTCGCCCGCAAGTTGGACTTCAAGCCACAGCAAGCTCACAAGGGATGTTCCCGGAGGCTGAAGTGGTCTCTGTTGTCCAGCCAGATCCGTTCCCCCAGCGGGACCCGGATCATGTCCCGGATCGTGGTGCTCTATCCGTTGGCATTGCAGCTGGGACGAGCAAACTTATTCCCCCGTTAGCCGGGTCTGGGCATTTGATATTCACCCCCAGTTCCCGTGCTCTGCATCCCTCTGGAAGTCTCCTTACTACCAGTGCCTACCGTGGAAGACGTATATTCATTGTATGGCTCACCAGTCTACACACCAGGACGGCCCCAGCCTCCCAGAGACCGGGCAAGCTACAACGACCGCCACACGCTATGGACTAAGGCTGTCAGATGAACTTCTCAGCTGTTCGCTCAGGCGTGACTTGGAAGTTAGAACGCCTTGGGCCAACAGCCCGTTGTTTTCGAGGGCGGCCAATTCAGAGAAGCCACCTACTTATGTGGGCTCTTTACCGACCACTTTTCGGGCTACAGAACTGCATCATCGCCGTAGTTCTCGAACGCCACTCATCACTACGGCTTCTGGCTACCGGCTAGGGCTATCTGACTGGGGGGTTTCCGTCTCAGCTCTCCGGCGGCTCAGCGCGCTTCGACCTATCACGACCTCCATTCCAGACGCTGCTGATGTTCCGGGCTCTTAGGCTCTTCTTTTGGGTTCTATGACCGGACCACCGCGCATAAAAGCGTAAATGCAAGAAATCCCGCTCTACACCTAAGCAAGATATTTCTTCATCGGGTTCGATGACGGCGGTCGACTCTCTCGGAGACGCTGTCCACCTTAGCCAGCTGCATTGAGTCAATCTCCACGGCGCCCGTTTACACATGTATTTTTTTAAATTGAATTTGCGCTTACTAAATTCATTCAAAAGTAAAAATAATAATAATTCTTCAACTTAACCGGGTTCTATTTCCATTGCCGTGATCTGTCTAGTTTTTGGGGCATCCAGGCGTGCAGGAACTACATGATCACTCTACAGGGCCGCCTTATGTCATTTGCTCGTGTGGCCCCTGGTGATTGTGAGTCTAGGTCATGCATACTAAACCCTGACCGCGGCTTGAACATTATTTCGCTAATAGGCCTATCGCTACACTACGCATCAATCCGCCGGCTAGCACCCGGGACTCCCGTGCTAGGGGCCAGCAAGATGGAAAATAGAGAAATCTGCTCTCCGGGCGCCGCTTCACCTTTTTATGGAGCTATCCTGGTGAATAAAACGCGATACGATCAGCCTACCATGTGTGTTTTATTCCGTCCATAGGTCTTCTGTTCATTAATGCCTGTGCCAATGTCATCGCCCTACCTGCAGACCCATCGAGCCCTCTGATGTCTGAAACTTCGTCATCGGAGGCACGCATCAGGCGTGTAACAATCAACCGGGATCTCCGGACCCCCCCCCCCATCTCTGACCGATGATCACGCCATTCAATCCAGTATCCACCCTTCGACTGCCCTAATTCGCCGACTCTCCATATATTCTCCCTCTCGGCCTGGCCACGCCCCACATTGCCTTCCGGACATGAGTTCTACTGTAGTGGGCGTGTCCAAAGTTTCCATACTGTGACTGTTATATGGAATTCCATATCTCCCGTC
>NW_019091551.1:46278-86522 GCF_001949145.1 Acanthaster planci
ACATGAATGTACCTGTACTGGTGTTACTGATGTGAAGCTTGAAGACGTTCCCTAATATTGGTCTTTACAGATATGACAAGCTTAATTGTTGAGCGCTAGTGCCCTCTCACCTACCGATATTTTTTCAACCTCAACATTCAAGATACATGTACTGTAGCTTGTTCACAGGCCCAGTACTGCTGTCCAACCTGTGAACACATACATGCACATGCAGCTCCTGCCCAGTCTTACGTGTACATACATGTACATGTGTAAAGATGGATCCATTTGAAAAATTGTATTTTTGAAAATTTAAATGAACAAATACAATTCATTTCATGCCTGCAATCCATAAAAATTCAACTTTCACATGGGAAATAAATCCGCTTTCTTATCAAAGCCTGAGATGTAACAGTCGATCTCAAACTCCAGCTCTGAATGGTTTGTGGTAGCAAATGATACGACGAGAGCTATTGTATCAGTACGACTGAAACAAAATTTTGATTCTTGAAAAAATGTGCATTTTACAAGGAACGTAATGGTGCAGCTTTCATGTACTTCATTCTCTAGTGATCACCCTGATGTTCCACATGCTACAATTGATAGAAACCAGATACATGTAGTTCATGTATAAACAAATACATGCTTTCATCATGTTCATTAAGTTGGCACATCAGCACAGTACATGTTCATGTATAATTTTGTTCAGACTACTCAGGGTTTTGAGAAATGCATGCTAAGCTTAATTATGGCTGTATTTGTCATTTGATTTTTTTAAAAATGAGAAAATTTTGAATAAAATGTACTTAAGACCTCATTTGACAAGATTTTGGGAGCTTGTCCAAAAGGTTGCCAGGGTTTAGCTGCAACAATGTGAGCGATTTTGCCACTTACCATTGACTGCGGAAACTACATGTATATAGTTTCACTGTGTGAAAATCACTTATGCAAAGACAAGCAAACTCTTGGACATGGACTTACGTGTACCCTGACAGCTTTGTAAACTGTGGATGTGAGTTGTTAATGTTATTCACTTTCATTTTTATTCACTTTTGCTATAGATCCTTTGACTGCATCCTCCATTAGACTGAGCACACCATGGCTTCTGCGTTTGAAAGTTCCGCTAACAGATCAGAATTTTCAACCCAGTTACCAGAAATACCCAAACACTTTCTGACATGCAAACGCAAGCTTGGGGAAGGTGGCTTTGGAGAAGTTTACAAGGCACACCATATCCAGTGGGGTGAACTAGCTGTTAAAGTTTGCAAACAAAGGTACGTTGAAGATATACATGTACTGTACGTGTTGTTTGGTAAAAAGATCATGTTATTCAGTGCATGCACACAGTTGTAATGAACACCTCCCACTTTGGACAAGGCCTGGGCCACATACACTCTTATTTGCTATCAAATGTCACTTTATGGTGGCAGCAGCAAAAACTCACCCAGGTACCTGTGTGTAAACGTTGCATGATTAAGCTGTTGAAACCCATAACTGAAATAGCATCTCTGGGTTCTGTTTGAGCGCATCTAATTACCGGTATTCTTGTTAAGTTTTGTTGGTATTGTCTATAAATCCTTCTTGAATAAACTGTAACGCTATGCAGCAAGCTTCCAAAATATTTTTTTGTTTCTATATTCAAAAGCTTCATGAAATTGATCATGTTTTGTTGCTGCTCTGTAAAACATTCTTATTTTTCTCTAAAACTTTGCTGTTGTGCATCAAAGTTATTTAGTTTCTGTTGAATGGTATCACTAAATTCTTCTTGATTTCCTGCCTCGTAAGCTCCAATAAAATTGGTTATTAGGTTTTTAAACATCACCACGCTGTTTCCGTTTAATTCTGCAGTAGATATTATAAGTCTAATTTCAGTCACTTGGCTATAGTCGTAAACAAAGACAACTTTTTTGGCCGAGTTTCCCAACTTAACAAAGGCATACAAACTACCTCGAGTAATGACGGATGAAGCTGTAAACCATTGGATCAGCGATCCTTTTTGTTTTATCAAAACCAGTTTAATATTGCGGTATACTGTGCATCGGGGGCTTGTACATGTACGTAGGGGTTGGTTGGGATCTCCTCAATGACAAAACCCTTACATATCAGCCTTGTTTCAATTTCACTTGTACTTTACCGTTTGTAAATATTATATGACGTGACTGTACTCATACTGGGTATTTGACATGTTAAACAACAATTACAACAACAGAGCATTTGTTGACACCTGCCGCCTTTTTAATGTCAGTGAAACCAGGTCTTTTAATTGATACAAACTTGAGACACCATGTCAAACAGCTTGGGCACTGCTTTTTACTAGGATGGGGGATACATTCCAGTTCTCAGTAAAAACTATGACAATCACGATTTACATTTGCAAGGAAAATACTTAGATGCCACTTACATATACATGGGAGTTGGATTGGCCGGCCCACCAAAAGGATCTGGTCATGTGAGTACCTACATGTATACTGTGACTTGGATCAAGAAGCCTGACTCCATCACAAATGTCTGGTGGGATTTATACCCCAGATGTCGAGCCTCACCAATGTATATGTTACAAAGGTCAATGAATCCATAAGGGCTATAATAAATGCTTTGTACATGTAAGGAGCATGTACATGTAAGCTCAAACAAAAACCAGTGTGTTGGCTCCTGGAACGAGGTTAGATGCACAACAATTTCTTAAGTATTGTAGAAAGTCTTATAAACTCGAAACCCAACCTGGAGCAATTGATTAACCAGTTTCAAGACTTGTTGCAATACACCAAACTCCTTTGAACTTTGTGATTATACCTGGATTATACTTGGTTCCTTCTGACATGGATCTCAGATTCCGAAAGTTCGAGTGTTACAATGTACAACAACAAGTTGCAAGTTCTGACTTCAGGCATGAAAACGGGGTTGCAAGCTGATTTAAATCAACCTTACAGTTATTTTGAGCCTGAAGATCCTACTTAAAATTTTGAAACCAAAGAACCTAAGTTACCACAGCAAAAAGAAACCAAAAAACAAAAAAGATCATATTTTAATGCCAAGTACACAACAAAGAAAAATTACCTCTATCGCGGCATTAGCTATTGGTGTCACTTTTCTTTTGTGATTTCACTTACCCTACAAAAATTAAAGAACTTTATGGGATCGTTTTGGTTTCATAATCCAGTTTTTTTTATTCAACCAAGCAAGCACCAATGCGCCCAACCCCTAAATAAAGCCCACGTGTGTTTGGCAAACCAAACTACTGCATTGCCTGCAAGGTTAAACAACCAACACGACACACTTCCAATTACCCCCAGTAGGGCACCCAACACCGAAAAACCGAGTTTTTGAGCACGTGAGCCAAGTTTTCCAGTTGTCACTGGATCAAGTTTTTAATACCTGGTTTAGGAGGGGCGGGTGTCAGTTCAGGAGCGGGAGCCCCAACCCCCCGACGGCAACAACTACAGAACTCACAATGGTACTGATTGCTAGGCAGAGGGCTTCTAACAGGAATGATCGTAAGGCCTTGTTCCCTAAACATCGTTCTTATTTTGCCCCCAATCTGGTGCCACTGCCTAACACCTTAGTGAACGTGTCTTTGATTTGGTTCAACTGTGACCTGAGCCCTCTCTTGTTTTCTTGTGCCACAGCTAATTTTGGCAATCTTTCATTGTTGAGATTTCTTGAAACTTCCATTGGGAGTTTTAATTGGTAAATGTTTCTGCACTCTTTACGAATGGTTAACATCTTGGCAAATGATGTCCCTGAAACCCAGAAGCCTGTGGCCAGCCTTAAGGGAGTCCTGCCTGAGTTCCATCGCTTCTTGACTCACTTGTCTGCCTGTTCTAAAAGTTCCCCACAGGATGCCCAAATACTGGTAGGCTTACACGAGTGCTAAGTGGCACCGAATTTCACACAGAAATTTCAGGAACTGTCAGTGCCCACACAGCACAGGCTTCACACAGCAAAGATTGCCCAAGCTGGTACAAAATCTTAAAGTAAAAGTGTCTCATCTCCAATCTAAACACATAGGCAACTATCTGGTTGAGCTGACAGGTCCTACACCTTTGGCATGTACATGTAGTGAGTGCTCTGGCATGTGAGACAGTGCCCAACCTGCTATAACAGCTTCTACAAAATAGAGCCGTTTGATAACAATGAACTTGGGGGTTCATAACTCATGGTTCTTTAAAGGTCTGTTGAATAATACTCTGAAATTTTCATCAATGGTCTGTTGAAAAAATACTGAATTTCTTTGTTGAGAGAAGCTTTGGAATCAAGTCATCTGGTACAAACATTTTGACTTCAAATTTTAACCTTATCCCCTAGAATGTACATAAAAATCATATTGAAATTGGAGGCTACAAAGAAAGAAAGAAAAACGAGACACCCAAACTTGATACCTTTTGACATTCATTGTTTCTTGTAAACAAAATAAGGTGTTGTCCAAGTTGTTTTTGCAAGACAGTGGATGGGCCAAGTAGATGTTTAGGTTGTTTGAAAACTTTTGTGATGCCATAATGATGTCATCAAAATGTACAGTTTTGGATTCACGTACCAGACAAAGCCTAATTGATGTGAATTCATTGAGTAGGTAGAAAGTCAACCCCTGATTATACATGTATTTCTGAAGTGACATCATCATCATGTCATCAAAATGGACACTTTTGGATTCCCGTACCAAAGTCTATTTGACATGAAATTCACTGAGTAGGTAGAAAGTCAACCCATGATTATATTTCTGAAGTGACATTATGACATCATCAACTGATTTTTACATTGTTAAAATATTTGTTTGTATACAAATTTACCTGTATCTTTCTTCCAGCTGTAATTGTTGGCACTTAAATGTATTCAAGTCCAATTAAAGAGAAACTTTGTATATAAAGTGTGCTTTTCCACACATTCATTCCAGTGATACATTGAGGTCACTGTGAAGATACAAGTATTTGAATTAAACAGTGAATTATCTTTTGCAATAATTTGTTGTTTAGGCATCTTTCACTGATTGTACATCGTGACCTTTGCCCTCACCTACATGTAACAGCTTGTGCTGCTTTAGCTCTCGACATCGCACATACATGTACCTGGAAGTAGCATGTGATGTGAGTTTGGTTCATTGTGTGCATGCAGACATGTACATGACTCTCTAGAGCAGACCCCCTTTTCTCAAACAGTTACGGATAAAAGACTTTGTAGGTCTCTAACTTGCACAAGAAAGTAAAAGGAACCTGTTTGTCTGAATGTAATGATAAAAACTTTGTTGAAATTGAGTGTGTTTTGCCATCATTTGCCATTGTGTTCAAATCCTGTCGAATATCTTTAGGTTGCTCATGTACCAGGCCAAGCAAGAAATGTCATGCTTAAAGCAGTCTTTCACTTGATGGTAGTGCCCGGATCAATAGATTTCATGATGGATCAACTGATGAAGTATCTTCATGAGGGCCACCACACATTCATGTACATGTTGTTTTAGCATACATTGTCATATTGCTTTATAGACTGACACTCTCAATATGTTTGAAAGTGGTTCATGTCATGGTATATGACCTCCGGTATTCGTATGCATGTGAATGTACAGGTGGGATATTGCATGGAAACACCCTATTGTGCATGTTTCTTTTCTCTTATGTACATAAATGCATTCATTACGATGTTGGTTCACAAGACATGTACTTATGATAATTATATCCTCTAATGGTCATACATACTGTACCAGGTATTTTGAAAGGTATTTGTCTATCAGCACAGTCATGTGATCACATTATGCCATCAGTTGATCCTGTATGAAATCTCCATTTCAACTTCTGTTTTTAAATCAATCTTCCATAACCCTAAAATAAAAATAAAGGAGATCAGCTGATAATTATCAGCATATTATTCAATGAGACCAACAGATCGTGCAAAGATTGAGCAATTGTGCAGATTGACAGACTGTGTTTAACATAATATACCAACTTTTATGGCTATCCTTAGCTACTTGTATTTGTCTGGTGTTGCAAACTTGTGTGAATGACTCAAGAAGAACTCACACAGATCTGTTTTGTCCAAGATATTCGTCAGTGTGTAACTCCTGCACTCGTCTTCTGCATCACAAAATTCCATGACTTCACCATCCACACCCGACCAGGTGCACCACCTGTGTCTGTTGGGACTGCTTGTAAACACTACGGTGTGTGTAAAATCATTTTGAAATTGGAACATTCAGCCCTGATAGGGGTGACAGTGTTTCCATCAAATGCAAGCCTGGTTCCTCAGTCACGTCAGTGGCACTCACTGATGCACTCAGCTGACTGCCAATGTCAACAGGCAGGAGATCAATCTCCAGGCTGATATCATCACCCTCATGGATTGCCCATCCAACAAAGATAGTGGCCTTGTTCCTCTGCTATCTTTCCTGATTGGACTGGGTGCCCACATCTTCTTGAGAGAAGAATAGACTTTGTGTCAAGGCATTGTTCTTTATTAGCATGACTTTTTCACCAGATTCCATTCTAACAGACCAACTGCAGTTGTTAATTGTATAAAAAATAGCTGCACTGATCTGATGAAATTCCATTGTGAAGAAATGAAATATCTGTGAGTTGGTAGCCAGTGCCATTCCAGTTGCCCTACCCAACAAAAGGTTGCTAGACAAACAAAAGACAGAGCCTTGTAAGATTGGTAGTTTCTAGACATGACTTCATGTCTATTAAATGAACAGTACAGTTTGACAGAGTTCCTAAGCCTGTTAATGATCATGAAATGACACACACTTTATTTTTCTCACTGAACTACAAGTACTTTATATTGTGGAACACACTGTAACTGCATTAATGGCCATTACTTACAGTAGTTGATACTCTTACATGTGGCTCATGTCATTGGCTCTGTACATGTATGTCTGTTCAACTGATCAAATACACCTGTTTACCTCTTCCATACATTCAAGCCTCACCATTGTTTCTTTTTTATCTCATTATTTTGTTTCCACAGTACGCGATTGTCAGATGAGGACAAAAAACATGTGCGACGAGAAATTGAGCGAATGACCAAAGTTGCCAGGCATGAAAACATTGTCTCAATTAGAGGCATCATCCCAGATGTAAAGCCTTTTGACTGCTGTATAGCCATGGATTACATGAAGCATGGGTCCTTGAGGTCCTGCCAGAAGAAGCTTGGGACATTCCCAAATGCAGTTAAGATTCGGATGATTAAAGATATCTCACTTGGGATGAACTTTCTGCATACCCAGAAGGAACCTATCATCCATCGTGATTTGAAGCTGGAAAATGTTTTAGTTAATGAGCATCTTGTAGTGAAGGTATGTCAGATAAGCTAGAGAGTTGGGTCATTGCTTGTTAATTCATGTGCCCTTTGAATAGTAACGTGACTAGGGCTAAATGTCCAGGGGAGGGGGCATCATAAGAAAATAAGCTGCCGTTCCATTTCAATGGAGAGTATTCAAAGATTCAAATGGGGGTTGGACACCCAGGGAGGGGGAACACGTGCCCTTCCTGTGGATGCCTGTGACTCCCCCTTCCTGCATCCCCCCCTGTAGTTAGGCCGCTGCATATGACCTGGGTCAGACTTGCGTAAAATAATTTCTTTCAACACTTGTAATGGCCACTCGAATTGTGGATGTAGTTCCGCTATTTGATTTTGTCGCAAGTCATCGAGTTTTATGAATTGAGTTGAAACAAGTAATTTTAAGAAAGAGAATTGAGTCATTAGATAAAGAAGTCCAGGTTAAGTCACAACATGTAGTCTGGTCAAATTTTCACTTGAATCAGTTTGAGTCACAGATATTTGAACTCCATTTAAGAAATCAACAAAAGAGAAAGATTGGGATGGGATACAAGAGCAAAGTAGAATGAAAGAAGGAACACAACAAGGCACCACTAAGTATGACAATGTAAACTAGCAGACAACAAAGTGAAATTGCAATGGTCCAATCATACTTTTTTCCAATTTTATTGAATTATACAAAGAGTGAATGTTTATTAGGCACAGCGCCTCACAGCGCCAAGGGTCGTCACGCCCTGGCTGCCCGACCCTCGGCGCTACTGACCTACTTAGTGTCCTTGCATAACAAAGGGTACATACAGATTGGCGTAATGCTCTCATGGATGACTGAATTTTGGATACTTGTACTTGTAGGCAGCCGTGGTGCACCGACAGAATCACAGACACTTATCTGATGTTGGCAATTTTCATTAAAGGCTTTTGCTTTCTGTTGAAAAAAAAAGCATCTTTGAGTTTTGCCAACAGGTGAAACAAAATCTTGGAGTTGTCACAATTGTCCACTTACAACAAGGCTTTTTGGCATAACAGAAGGCTTACCATGTATTACTTTGTATAAATGGAGGCCTGATGCTTGGCATCTGTGTACCGAATAAACTGCCCTCCTACATGTACATGTAGCTTATCAAACTATAGTCATCAACCCCCTTCCTCCAAGCTCAACTGTCAGCATACCAATCCCCGAGACGTAAACAAGAAACCAGAAACCGATCAATATATAAGCTCTACATATTCTCAATTATCATTGGTTGTAAAAGTTGAAAGCCCGCTACCCCTACTATCAGCTATTTAAGACAGTGTCGGTCATTGGCGGGAACAAAATTCTGCAGTCACAACATCAGTTATCATATTCCCTTACCGCATACCGTAGTTGGCACTTTTGATTACGAGGAGACAAACCCAGTTAAATTACCATGGGGCTCGAATGTACATGTATTCATGAGGTATTAGTTTTGGCTGTGCTGAAATTAATTCCTCTGCCTCGGAATAATTTTCCCACGGGCTCGATTTTCTTTGTAGCCTGTATATAATGTTCTCTCACATTTGAGAACCCAGAATAGTTTTTTGAGGTTCAGAATATTTTCCCTATAACTTAGAATATAATATCCTGGACCAGAAATATATATAAAAAATCTCCATCCTCAGAATATTTCTTCCCGCCTTATTTTCCCTATGTAAGAACTTAGGTTTTATCGGACTATCAATATTCTCCACAAGACTCAAAGCTTTTGCTGGACTCAGAATACTTTCTCAAGACTTAATAAATACATGTATTTTATCCCAGCACTCAAGAATATTTTACCAAGCTCAATACATATACTGTACATGTATAATTTTGGTGGATTGAATACGCAAAATAAAAAATCTGTACGCAGTGGGGATGGGTGGGACAGAGGATAAGAATCTTTAATATTCTAAATGTACATGTAACATTTCCTCATGAGCTTCTATCGTGTGTAAATGATATCGTACATATTTGTGCTGTGTAGGCAAACCTGCAGAGTTTTGTGATAAAGAAATGAACTTTTTTCAAGTAAAGTTGTTAACTTACACAGTCCACACAATCACTTTTTTTATTAGCATTGTCAAACTATATTATTATTTTTAATGAATAATTTTCTTTCTAGAAGTCACAGGTTTCACATTAAAAATGCACCAAATTAATGTAAGAGAAAAAAATGGGACTTTCAGTTTCTGTTTTACTGTAGCATTCCCTCTTGAGGTCAGCAAAGAGATTGGTTGCTTTTGTTGTTGCTTGCCTTTGAGCAGAAGCAAAACTATGAAGTGTTCCTTACATGTAGCTGACAAAATTTATTCTACTGTTCTTCTTGCTGTCACTACACAGGTTTCTGATTTTGGTTTAGCAACATGGCGCACTGCATCAAACTTCAAAGATGCTGGAGGGACCATCTCCCACATTCCCCCTGAAAACCTGAGGAACCTGAATCAAAAATGCACCACAAAATATGATGTATACAGGTAAGAGCTACCTATAAAAACCTTTTGGTTCTGTCAGGGTTAAACACAGCTCCCACCTGGCTAACAACTGTTGCTCCCAAATTTGTAGTTTTGTTGCTATCTTTGGCTGAAATGAGATTTGTTCTTGTTTATTGTGCCTTAAAAATTTTACAGCTTCGGTATAATGTTGTGGGAGTTGTCATCTAACCAGGAGTCCTACCTCAGTAAGTTGCTCTTCAGTCACTTCTTTGTAATCCCCAAGCAAATAGGGTTTTAAACTTTGGTTGTTAAGTTTTTAACGTAAATTTAAATACGTCACAATGCTTATTACAGTCGACTCTCATTAATACGGGGGCCTTGGGACTTTCTAAATTAGCTTGTATTATCCGGACCTCGTCTTACGCGAAAGCTGCTGTCCCGCTTGTCGCATGTGCAACCGATTGACCGCATTGTTAAGCGTACATCATGTACAACTTCCTGTACATACTTGTACATGTAGGCCTACATGTACTTTGTATGCACGTACGTGTGGTTTGGAATTTAATTTCAAAACAACTTATGTTTATGAAAGTGAGAAGTAACTGTACTTTTTATGAATAAAGACGTAAAATAAAGAATGATAACATAATACAAGAACGGAGAAACCGGTCACGTCGAGTTGAAGGATGCATGGTTGGAGTGATGCCGTTTTACGTCCCCAGCACGCCGCGATGAGATCGTCATACAACGCACGCACGTAAGTACATTAACATTTTAGGTGGTAATCAACATCAGTGCTGCACTTGTTGCACAAAAAGGGCGGGAACCAGTCATTGGTGGTGTGAATCGGCCAGTAGAGGGCGAATAAATTATTGAGTGTTGTATGTTTTAATTTGAAACAGCGCGTGGGTTTGGTGAAAAATTAAGCGAGGGATGCGCTTTTTTCTTCCACTTACTTAAGCGCCTTTCTGAATTCAATGGATTGACTGATTGACAAGTTGCCTTCAAAAACGCTTGTGCTAATTAGATGGATAACAATACATTTGCACGCAGCTGGGGCCCCCAAAATGCTTGTCTTAAACGGAATCTCGTAACATACGAGCTCGTATTATGGATTTTTTTCCCTCATAGGAATGTGCATAATTCAGTTGGGACTGGCAAATATACTCGTCTTAACCAGAGTCTTGTCTTACCGGAGCTCATATCACCGAGAGTCGACTGTAATTGAAAGTGTGGAACTTATAACTCACGTGCGATATTCTAGTTTTTTCTTTGAAGTATATATGCCCTGTTTATTGTTCAGGGCACTATTTATTATATAATGAAAAAGCCAATTGAAAACCACAGGGGTTTTCAACTTTACTATCATAATTTTATTATGTTTTAGTGCTCACAAAGGGAAAAGAAAAGATGCATCAGATTGTAGGCAAAATTTTAACGCCTGTTCGCACTGAACTTTTTTGTGGTCAAGCTGAGCAAAACAATGGGTACTTTTCCTATTTTAAGTCCGGTATGGACATTTCTGGAGGTTTTCTAACACAATTGTGGGACTCGGTAAAAAATACACATAACGTGTATTTTTTACCGAGTCCCACAATTGTTCACGACATTCATCATTTTACCGTCAGCTCAGTAAAGTCCTTGAAAGAAAGTCCAGTGCAGACACAGTTTTAGACTAAATCTCATTGAATTTGGAAGTACCTTGAAAAAAACAAGAGCAATTGTTAGACATGCAGTCAAATCCAGACCATGTACATGTAATCACAAAGAACATGGTTCATGGGGAGAGCTTAGTGAGTAATCACTGTTACCATTATTGCAAGTTTTACCTTCACTTATTACAACGTGTCATTTTGTGTCAGATTGCAAGGGAAATCCAAGCCTGATTTCTTCAGGGGTAGCACGGGGTCAAAGACCTGATATGGCTTTGATCCCCTCAGATGAACCAGCCATTGTGAAAGAGTTGATGGAGCAATCATGGCATCAAGACGCAAGGAAACGACCAGACTTTCAAGGTTTGCTTTAAGTGCACAACTAAATCTGAAGAGGCCGTGAAGTGGTGTTAATATCTTTATTTAATTTAAAACAAAAACAAACAAGAGGATCTGACTTGACATGTCATTGTTCATAAAAAAGGAAAGATCACAGATTTCTCATTGAAAAGAAAGTACCTCATGCAGTTGTTGGTTGGCTATAATGTGCCAGTGAACTAAGAA
Source organism: Acanthaster planci (assembly GCF_001949145.1). Next base: position 58,170 of record NW_019091551.1, read on the forward strand.
ATATTAGAAAAAGGACTTGAAAAATAGACTTAAAAAATCAGATCTTGCACTTTTACACTCTGTGACATCTGATTTCATTGATTTTGTTATCTGACAATCATAATTCAGACATTATATAAGAAGCATAACTGGGTGATGGTTGAAATTTACTTGTCGGAATGTCAGAAACTTTTTAATAATTCTGATATGCATAAATCTTTACTCAGTTCTTTACACAACTGATGTAAAAATATCACCTCTTAAATAATCAACTGAATACCTTTGAGTTTAAAAATTATGAATAATGACCAAGCAAACAAAGTAATTCAGTGGTAAAAAAGAATGAACAGTTCAAGTATGTGGTACATTTCTCCTGCTTTCACATACCCCTGCCCAGCCCACATATGCAAATTTCCCATGTGCCTATTACAATTCGCTGAAAGACTTGATTATGTATGCTGCCCCTTGACCCTCCACAATGCACTACAGTCCCCCTGCCATGTTTATCCTTCTTTTCTCAGCGCCTATCATTACAGACATGTCTTTTGTGGCATTTTCGGAGTTTGGAATTCCGGACCTTTCGCGTTTGTGAATTGACTTGATTCCTGTTACGAAATAAAGAGTGATTTCTTATCTTTTGGTAAGAGTGCTTATTTTCATATTTCGTTCTTTGCATGGTATGTTTTTTGTGTTTTTTCTGCCCCGTTTTATCTGTGCATCATATACAGGTTTGGGTGTGACCTACCGTGATGCATTGTGCTGGGTATGGCCGTTGAACAGGGCCGGGAAGCCTTTTGTCCTCTATGTGGTGCGTGCGTTCAAACAATAACGGCTCAACACTATGCACCTTTGTTGTGTGGTTTTGCATTATCGCTAATGACCACTACCAGGATTGATTGGGCTGAGCGAGCGGTACCGTAACAATGCCTTTGATCACTGATGACTACTCCATCCACTTACCCACCGAGCCGAGCGTGCTGGACTCTTACACTACCCTTGGTCATCGGCGCCCTCCCTACACCAACGGATTAGGTTGAGCGAGCTATGCCGCAACAATGCCCTTGATCATGATTGTCACGGAGTAATGAGCCATTCCTTTTCTCTGTGCTGCAGGTCCCGGGCATCGCTACCTACTGCATCCCCGTGAGAGGTGACGATCTACCGTCCGCCTTGGGCCGTTCACTGGCTCCTGCTCGCCGAACGGCACCCGCTCGGAAGTCGGGCCAGTCAACTCCCTCCAAGTGGGCAATGTCCCTCTTGGAGGCCTTCGCCTCTCTCGCTTGCAAGATAGACTCTAAGCCTCAGCCAACTGTGATGGCACCCGACCCGGATCCCCTCCCGGCCGACCCTCTTCCCTCACATGGGGCCTTTTTGGAGACTGAGGCAACCTCTATTCTCCAACTAGAATCGTCTCCTCAGCGGGATCTGGCGTCGGAGCAAGCCCCGCCTCATGGTGACTCTTCCGGAACACCGCTCGGCTCTTCCTTCTGCCAGCCTTTCGCCCGTCTCCTCCCAGGATGATGGTATCGACTCAGCTGGAGGGTTGCCTCTGCCTTCTTGAGCGCGACATGATCCACGTCCTTGGGCTCCAGTTGTCAGATCCCATGCCGACTTAACAGGTACATACTTCGTTCAAGCACCACCCTTAACGCCTTGAGTCAGCTGAACCTGTCTTCCCGGAGATTCGCCTAGACTGTTCCTGTGTGGAGATGATGAATGCCCTTGGCAAAGCTAGGCGCTGGTGTGTGGCTCCTTCCCAGGGCCGCGTCCTACTACTGCTTTCCTCAAGAGGATGTGTCTTCTTGTCAACCCCAGATATCCCTGACACTGCCAGAGACAAGATCTTGTCCGACTCCAGCAATCGCAATACATATACCCTCTGGGATAAGGACAAGGCCAACTTTGAAGCAGTTCTCCGTTGCTTAGATATAGCGTCCTGCTTCAGCCTCCGATGGTCAGCCTTCCTCCTCCTTCAATCAGAGAATATTGCCTGAGCCTATGAAGAAGACGCTCCAGTCTCCCCAGACTTTGTGGCCCTAGCTCTGCGAGGGTCGACGAGGGATTCAACTTGGTCTTTGAGCAGTTCAATCGTATCTTCCTTCTGGCCACTTCTAGCCGCAGAGGCAATGCAATGGATGCCATGAATATCCCCTACGAATCGTCTGGAACAAACTCATGGATCTCCTGCTCCTTGGGGACGATCTCTTCGCCGGGAAGTTCACTGAGGCCCCGCATTGCGGCTCTGACACTGGAACACATTCTCAATCTCCATCAATGCATCCTCAAGTTTTTGCAGTCCAAGGCTCCTCCGGCGTTAGCCTTGCTCCGTCTTCTCAGACTACCTTGATTTCTACCTTGGTCCCCTGGTGGTGGACCGTCAACGAGCACCTGTCGATTGGTCGCCCCTTTGCTCCGGGGTTTGGGACTCTTCCGCAACAAACACATCAACCTTCACCACTTCAGGCAATATTTAGTAGCCCTCTTGGTCCGAATCCAAAGCGACAACTTCACAGTGGTGGCGTACATCAACCACCAAGGCGGCACTCGCTCCCCTCAACCTTGCGTCATTACATGGCAAATCTTCATATAGGCGAACTATCAGGGGATCACCCTCCAGGCCGTTCACATAGCGGGAACAACCAACTCCATAGCAGACGCTCTCTCCCGGGGCACTGTTCACCCAACGGGGTGGACTCTTCATCCGGACGTGATCAGTCAGATCTTTGCAGAGATCGAGCGCCCCCACGTCAACCTTTTCGCATCGGCCAACAATACTCATCTTCCGACCTTCTGCCCCAGGTTTCCTCACCGTTGGGACTGGGCAACAGACGCTCGCCAACCGATCGGCCTTAGCAGCCATTCATTCCGGGTTCAGCAATGGATCAACGGTTTCTGATAACGCTGCTATCCACCATCTCCTTTGGACAATGTTTGTCAAGTGTCCTCATGTAAAATGCCTTGTTCTATCCTGGGACCTTGGGATTGTCTTTACGCATTCTTACCGGTCCCCCCTTTGAGCCACTTTCTGATGCATCTGATCTCCGTCTCAGTGTCAAACTAGCATTCCTCTGGATGGTCGTTACTTCCAGATGCGGCAGTGAGCTGCATCCTCTATTAACTGCTGAAGGTCACATCCGCTGGGAACCACACAGGGTTTGCCTTATCCCAGCCATCAAGTTTTTGACAAAAAAACAGATGCCTACCTTCCAACCTCCCAACATATTCGCCCCCGACAAAGCCTCGCTTTTGGGAGATAACTCTGACAAGAAATGGTGTACGGTTCGCACTCTTAAGTGGTATCTTGCTAGGACCAAAAATCCCCAAGAACCTGGTTCCAGACTCTTCATCACGATGGCAAAGCCCTTTCATCCATCTGCAAAAGACACATTGCCCAATGGACGGTCTCGGCTGTCATCTTTGCAAACCAGGACTGGCCGACACGACATGACGAGACCACCCAATCTCACTTCAGAGCCCATGATGTTTTGGCCACATCTGTGATCTGGTCATACTTCAGAGGAGTTTCCCTGGCGGATATTTGCCTGGCGGCTTGCTGGAGATCCCCCTCCACATTCACCGAGTCCTGCAGAGCAAGACAGCTCATGGCACAGCGACCTTGCACTCAGCGGTCGGGACAGTGTCCAGAACTGTCCCAGACCGGACAATGAACTCTTCGTCAAAGGCACCTTTTATTTTTGGTGAGTGTTCACTTGGGTGATGCCGGCCTATGTTCTTTGGTAACTACACTCCTGTCACCGACCCACCTCCAGGGTATGGTGCCACTCGGCATATGTAGGCTGGGCAGGGGTATGTAAACACAGGAGACTCCTCTCCCACATTAGTGTGAGTCGGGTCTCCTAGTGATACTTACCCCAGCCGCTCCTGCCCGTCCTTCCCCACTCTGGCTCCGGGGGTTTTCTCCGCCTCGAAAAGAAGGACGAACATGGCGGCAGGACCGCAGTGCATTGTGGAGGGTAAAGGGGTAGCATGCATAATCAAGTCTTTCAGCGAATTGTAATAGGCACATGGGAAATTTGCATATGTAGGGTGGGTAGGGGTAAGCATCACAAGGAAACCTGACCCACACCAATGTGGGGGAGGAATTTTTAGGGCGACTTCATTTTTTTGTCTGTTCTGATGGCATCTACTTTATTGTTTTCTCCCTGTTTAAAGAAATTAAAGAGAAAATTGATGGGAAATATCAGGAGTATGAAAAGGATTTTCTCACTGGTCTCCACGAAACCTTGAAGCAACTGCGAGAATTGACAGCAAAACAGGTAAATAATCAATTGACATGTGACATTTCTGATGTTGGGCTTCTTGGCATGGTCTCAGTATTTCAAATTGAGCTGTTAACTGGGATATTTGCAATTCAAAATACAAGCAACCGCCTCGGTAAAACATTTTTCCTTGAATTAGAGTCATGATTTGTTATACTGAATTCAAGAATTTTATTTTTGGAATGTCTGACTCTTGAACATGTAAGTGGAAGTCATTATAAAAGTTGCTTCACAAACAACCCCATACCAGAAGGTTCCAGAGTGTCTAGGAGTAGTTCTTTGGGAACAGAGTATACTATTCCAGTGTTGACAGGAAAACGGAACAAGTGTTAAATGTAAAAAAAAAAAATTCCCAGCAGACATTTTACTATTGGCCCAATACCAGCCTGATATTGGCCACTGATGTGGGTCAATGCTGACTGCCTGTCAGCTCAATACAGTTATGCATGTTGGTGTGATACTTACCCAATGCTGGCATAATTTACTCAGCCATCATCAAGCACGCACATGCCTTCAACCACCACATCCACTGGGACTCAGTGCAGATCATCACCTCCATCAAGAACTGTCTCTCCAGAAGAATCCGAGAAGCCATTAAGATCTTCCAGGACAACACTGTCCCACAAGACATCGGTTTCCAGCTCAGCGACGTCTAGTGACCACTCCTACAAGCCAAGGCACCGCCTACCCCCCACACCTCTCAACATTCTGGGCTCCTATACCTGAAGTCCACACAGCCCCCCTCCCCATTTTAGGGTCACCAATACCCAAACCCACCCAATCCCACCCAATCCCACCATCAGTTCCACCCCCCTCATCGCTTCAGTAACCAGGGGCCCTAGCCAAGCCACTTCACACCCCAGCAACCAGGATCCAGCATCCACCACTCTGCACTCCAGCAACCACAAGCCAGTCCTCCACTATCATCCTCTTCCGGGCATCACTGATTCCATACCACCATATAAGTCAGTGCTGAACTCCAGTCTGACATCTCTATTGAGGACGACCAGAGCATCCTGGTCAAAATGTCAAGTTTACACTCACCAGTTCCTCTCAGAACCACCACTCTCTAATACAGAAGATATTGATTTCACATGGTGTATCTTCTCTCTTAGCCTCCACCATGCAAAGTCTCAAATCTTACTGAGCCTCCTGAGGTGATCCATAGAACATTCTGTTTTCCCGAGGTGAAGCTGAGGGAAAATGCCATGCTCTGTGGATCGCCAAGGGAGGCTATTTCTGCTACACCTTGAGATGAAGCTGTCCATTGCCTATTGTTTCCTTTTTCACATTTTGCGTAAAGGAATTCTTTTAGTCCAGAATTTTTAGCTTTTCCACAGGTTTCAGAAAAGGTATTCTTTTTTGTCAAATTATTTTTTTCCTTTTTTGCAAAAAAGGCATCTTAAGACTATAAGGTGTACACTCTTAGTCTACAAGTTAAGATGTGCCTCGAAGCATGACATGACACCATCATTTGATTAGCTGTTTTGGTGAAACTGCTCTTGTTTTCCTTCAGATTTTTTCCAGTTTTTTTGGCTTTTTTCAATTTTGAGGAAAAGGCATTCTCCTCCTCCTCCTCTTCTTCCTTCCCTCCTCCTTTTCTTATAAATTTAATTTATTTCCTTATAAAATCAACTGTGGCCTCCCCCAGCATTCTGTTTGTGGCAAGTGCCAGAGTAAAATTGGGTTTTCAATTCATCTTGTATGGTCAAAACGTGACCCTTCCAGTCGAAACTGGAGGTGGGCTTATTGTTTAAAAGTGATAATAGGTATCAAGTTGTTTTCAACAATGTTAGTCTGTTGGGGTATAGCATTTTTCAAATCATCTACTGATGACGTCATGGAATTGTCGAGCGCCCTCTGGCGACAAGTTAAAAATTCTAAACGCCAAATGACCAAAATGTGATTGTAACATGAGTAGTAGGTATCTGGGGATTGGGGACCACCTCTCTAAAACTTGATATCACTCCATCGTTGCTGAGTCAATCAAGAATCTGGGTTCCTGCTCCTGAAGCCTACAGCCTACAGCTCCTCAAAAACTCACCCCATCTCTGTAAAACATGCTCAACCGTGTCGCTTTGTTAAGAACTCGAGCCCCCTGGACCCGGTCTCGATTGTCAGTCTCAAGACTGGGTCCAGGCTGGTTGCGCTTTGTTAAGAACCCGAGCCCCCTGGACCCGGTCTCGATTGTCAGTCTCAAGACTGGGTCCAGGCTGGTTGTGCTAAACAAAGCTAAGTGTGTGTTCATCAACCGAGTACTCCCTTTGAAATCAGTCTATTGTTATGAGTTATTTTCGATTCTGTTCAATTTGCATATATGCAGTGACTCAGTACCATGTTTGTTATTGCTTTACAAACTAACTTTGCAATTTGTTGAATAAAAACCTCCACCAGAAGCGTATGTGAAAGTTGAAGAAGGTAGACTTTGAACTGAGAACATAGGGGGTCACTACAATCAGCGTTTTGTTTATAAAAAGCCCAAGTCTAAAACAAGCAAAGTGCTCAAACAACTGCGGATACAATTGACAGAAGACCAAGCAGGCCGCATAAAATACAAGTTAAACCAAGATTTACAAGGCAAGATCTTGAGGGGGCAAGTACAAAGTGATACAAAGAACTAAAAAATCGCTGTCACAAGCAAACGAACAAGGTACTCTTGGAGAGCTGCACACATGCATCACTGCTCAAATTGATCACTTGAATCATGAAGTTAAAGTGTTAGAAGCGCAGATAGGTCAAAGACAAACAGGAGACATGCAAGCACATTTAATTGGAGAGATCATTAGTTAAAAAAAAAGCTTCATTGTACGAAGGTCAGAAACAAGCCTTAGAAGAGATTTATGAGGGGAACCAGTCCAGCCTACAAGAGACTGAAACCAACCCAGAAGAAACAGGAACAGAGACCCTGATGTAGACAAAAGGCTTTTTCTCACTGGATTAATTAGGCCCGTGTTTGATACATTTCACCCCCTAAGCTCGTCTCAACTGATACCCCAAGGCAAAAGACAAAGCATTGTGGTGTTGCCCGGCTAATACAGCGTGGACTGGTTTGAATTTTTGTTAAACTCTAGCCCGGGCATATCTGTCAAAGTTCACTCAGTGTCTAAAAGGGTGACAGTAGCAATCATGGACCCCAACCACAAGTTAAGGCCAAACAAAGATGGGTCTAAGGTGTTGAACTTACCCAAAGTCAAACTTTTATGCAACATCATTTACAAAGGCAAGTACGACTTAAACCCCATGAAACTTGTGTATTCATTGTAATCAGTTAAACCCCAATGCCAACTTCCACAACGGATAGTCTTCAGACGTCTTACACATGGTAAATAACGAGCTCTGAGGCTCAACACCCGAGGTGTGTAAAATGCCTGAAACCCTAGAAGACAGACAGGGTTGACCTTTTTTGTTAGAAATGAGTAAGGAGAACTCATGAACAACAAAGGCGTTGTAATGTTGATTGAACTAAACATTTTTACTTTAGATTTAGTTGTAAGATCTAAACTTAAAACTAAACCAAACAACAGGTTTTTTACAACGTGCATATAATAAAAAGACGAGAAAAATAACGGAGACGTTGACAACGAACCTTTATCCTAAGCTCGAGTTAAACAGCGGTGACACAAAAATGAAATGGCTGTCTTCAGACATCAAAAGATCGAGGGGATTAAATCCCAGATCTTGAGAGAGAGAGAGACAATCTAAAGGCCTCTTACAAAAAGCTAAAGAGGTGGATATGTGTGATACACTATGCAGAATACGGGGTCAAACTACTGGGAGCAGAAATGACAGATGTGGGCATATGGGATATTAGTAAGGATAGTGTTGCGTTGGTTTCAGTCCTTGCTAAGCTAGGGAATAGGACAGTTCGTGGTTAACTATTCCCTCCCATCGACTGGTCCGGGTTACGGCTGCGCGATACCCTTATTTGCTCCAGTACTGTACTGTCAAGCACACGGGTTTACTCTTCAAGCATTTAGTGATATTCGCAAACTTGTAGGGGCGGTACTGGTGTGGTATCTGGTACTTAAGCCGCGTGCCTGTGGGCCCTGAGATTCGGTATCTCTGATCCAATCCTGTTCCTCTACTGCCTTTGGCAGTGAAGTTGAGTGTGCCACTCAAGGGACTGCCCGGGTGACTCAAATCTCGGCACACTGTATCAGACCTTGGTGTGCCGATGGGGGTTACATACATTATAGCTCTCCCTGCGGGCCTTCATCAAGCTTCAAGCATCACTGGCCCTTACGCTCCACAACTGCCTTCAGGAGCTTAGCTGAGTTTGCCATCTGCGGGGCCGCTCGCGCAGCTCAAAGCTTGGCAAACCGTAACAGACCTCGGTGCTGCCCTAGCGCAGGGATCTCACCAGTGAGCGAGTCTCAACTTATGGGCTTCTTCAAGCATCGATCAATGTGTCTGGCTTACCTCCACACCTCCACGTTCGGAGCGCATGCGAGTACACCCCCTACGCAGGCAGCTCAGGGCATACTCTGCACTATGCAGTGGGCTCAGCTCCCCGGTGTTGGTTTGCCATTATCTGTGCAAGGGTTTTCCGGTGAGCACGTCTCACCTTATGGGCTGCTTTGAGTATTGAGCGATGTGTTCTGACCGCTTCCGCTCCTTCGTGATTGGAGGGTGTGCGATTACACCCCTTAAGCAGGCAGTTCGGGGCATGACTCAGCACCCTGCAGTCAGCTCGGCTCCTTGTCGTTGGTTCGCCGTTACCTGCAGGGGTTTTCTGGTGAGCACGTCTATGGTGGGAGCGCGTTTGAGTCATCCTTTACGTCTACAAGTAGGGACGGTCCCGGCGCATAACAGTGGTGAACTGCTGCATGAAAGAATGCTGTTTGGCCATTACTCGGCGCTTTTTCACCCTGGTGCAGCGCTGTACCTTGCTGCGCCTTAGCCGGGAAACACAGAAGTGCACTATCGCATTCGACTACCCTTCACTCCCTGAGCTGTTCCAGTGAATACAACTTAGTTTGGGTACGTGCAGCCTACCGTGTGTAACCTTGCATGGGACCTGCGGCAGATAATTCTTCCCATGATGTCCAGGCCGTTTCATCAGAAGAGGCCTATTTCAAAGGGGTTCCTGTAACAGAGATTTGTTGAGAGCCTTGTTTGGAAACCCATACCACATTCACCTCCTGTTACCTGGATGATGATGGCAGGGGGGTCGTACACATTGCAGACCGTCCTCTGCCCTTGCAGGTGGAGGCACTTAAGCGGCCACTATAAGGTGGCTACTAGTAGTGCGTCCTCGCCTTCCCACCGTCCTTTGGTTCGGTGCTACTCTGCTTATAGGTATTGGTAATCTGCGTAAGTTGCAGACAGTAGACTCCCCCCTCCCACCTAGAGTAGGTTGAGTCTGCTACTGCATACCTACCAGATTACCAATCTCCCTCCCTTCTTCCCACTCGGCCTTGGTGCACTTCGCGTATCGAAAAAGTGGATGAACATGGCCGACGCCTTCGCGGGGGAGGAGTGAGTCGGGGCGCACTATTCGTGATCGAGAATTTAGCAAATGGAAGTAATGGACTAGGAAATAATGCATAGGTATTGAATTTAATCTGGCAGGTATGCAGTAGTAGACTCAACCCACATTGGGTGGGGGGAGACTTTGCCTCAGTTGACGACATCGAAATTGAAAGAGAGTGTTCTAATTGATTGTGAATTTTGAGATATATATTATCATTTAAGACTAAACTTTTCAACACCATTGTTTGTGAGGCAAAATTATATGACAAGAAAATCATGAAATTGCATTGATGTGCTGAGATCAACCCAGGATTCTCCTTTGTGTACATAACTGGCTTACAACTCCAAAAGATTACTTGACACAGTACCTCACCATAATCTGACATTATTTGCTGCTTTCAGGATGAATCGAATACGGAAGTTAATAGGTTTCCATGGGAACAGCAAGACATCCCAGATTCCAAGAATGAGACAGTGAAAGATGGAGGCTCAGTTGAATGGAGGGCAAATGGGACTCCACTAACTCTGCAATCTAAAGAACCACGAGTCAATGACAAGGACATACATGTAGGCTTCCCTGTGGCTGTGTCTGATGCACAAAAAGAGCAGCAGCCGGCTGGTATGAGCAGACTTATCACACCAATGGAAAATCTGAGTGTTAATTGTGAGTAGCACCAATTTGTCGCTCACTTTTGGTCATGTTGGTGATCCATCCTTTAATCAGCAATGTAAAATATCTTCAGTTCAGTTGCTGGGTGTGTGTGGGTTATTGATTACTTCAGTTGCTGATGTCTATTCAATTTCCCCACAATGCTCTTGAAAGATAAACAAGTGTCAAAGTGTTTTTATCTTCAATATTACCTGTTTTCTGAGAAGCTTCTTTGTAATTATAAGTACAAGTTCACAGTGTTGTATTTGAGTCCATCACTAGTCATTTCACAAGTCCCTTCCGAAGGCCAGTCATAAGTAACAGGGTGAACAATGACAACAGAATATTGCTTATTTGAATAGGTTGTGATTTGGCTAAAGACTGAATGACTTGTTGGACAAGTGATGAACATACGGGGACTTGTAATGGACTTGAATACAACACTGCAGGCTGTCAAACTTCGTGGTGGTTGTTGAATATATTTTACTATGTACACATTTGAGAGCAGGAAGGACACATAATATGACAGATAAAGCAGTGCGTGTTTTCTTTGGATTCTTGTACAAAGTCCCTTGATTCTAAATCTACTACTAAATCTACTTCTAAATCTACTTTTGAGAACAAAGAGGCAAGTATATCCTTCTTGGCACCATTTTAGGGGTGTTTGTGGTTTGTGTTTTATGTTTTTGTATTTCATTTAATCATTTTTGTCATTTTCTGATTCTCCAAATCTAACCAAGGTGATAAGTATGGCATGGCGGAAACTTCACCTCATGAACCAACACAATTGCCTACTTGTGTTGGACAAGCCGCTGCATCTGTTCCAGACACAAGTGTACCAGCCAACTGCAAGTCCCAGTATGAAACAGACAGCCTCACAGACCATCTTGCATCTAGTGACCAACATCACAGGCTTCTCTCCTCTGGGCAAACAGTTAAGTCTCCACCCAGCAAGCAAGAAGGTGTTTATCCTGCAGAAGGTAAGTTGTTCTACAGGCCCTTAACAAAGTGGACCTGCTATATTGAAAAAGGATGCTTCCTCAATTTCATATTCTACTATTGTCATTTGGGAAATACTTCTCCAGACATGCCGGGTTGCTGCAATGTCGAACTCCGAGTTGGAATATTTGCAACAGGGTAGGGAGACTTCAGCATTGGGACTGAGCCTTTTTTTAGTCCAAACTGAGATTTCAAACCCAATCGAGTCTTCAGTATGATTGATTCATCAGCACCGTTTTCTGCAAAATGTTTACCGCACATCAGAGACCACTTGGTTAACTTGAAATCTGATAGTGTGGGATTTGGTTGACAAAGCCGAACCACTTGCTGCGTTTCTTTAAATCCCTCTCTGGAAACCTCACAAAACAAACTTAGGGATTTTTGGGCAATTCCAAAAACATCCATCGACCAAGCAGGACTTTGGCATGCTCATTAATAATAATAATCCACCAAAGTATAAAATAATGTTGGGAAAATACACTTCAGCTAAGTACATTCCCTACTTACACACGTCCACATACACGTGCATGCACACACACAATTTGGCCGGTACTGAGTATCACGATGACGTTTAGGGGTCAGAGGAATATCATTTGCATACTTTAAATATGAACATGATTTTCACTAAAGATGGAGCTAAATCATGGTGTGAAAGTCAAATTCAACTTTGATTTATTACACTAAAAGAAACCTCATGCCGTGAAATAGTGTTCTGACAGTAAGGTCAGAATGTACTGTAATCTGTCATGAAATGAATCAAACACAGAGAGAGGTTAGAGGTTTTCTTTAAAGCCTTTACTTACAGTTCCGGCAAGAAATTACTTCAGGCAGAACTACAAGAACACAAGTATCCTTTTGTCCGACACACGATCCATTCTACACTGGTTCCAGTTAACAATGGAAACATCAGTCTTTCGAGAGCAATAAAACATTATTTGGCATAAATAACAGACACACAGTGTACATTCAAGTAAAGGAAATTATAACTAAAAACAAGAATTGTAAAAACTATTTAAACGAAAACAAAAAACTCATATACAGTTTAGGGCTGCAAAGGAGAAGGAATCAAAAGTGCAACAAAGCACATAAGGAAACAACACAGAGAGAAAAAAGGGGAAGAAACTAGGAAAGGAGTCCCAGGTGTAGTCAAATCAGAACCCTAAAAAAGGGCGCAGGTAAATGGGCTGTCAGTAACCAAGGTTTCCCATGTACAAGCTTTGAGTTATCCCAAATTCTTACCACTTCCAGCAAGGGTGGCATTCATTGACTGGGGGATGCCTACCTCCATAGACTACCATATATATGTAACTGCCATTCATGTTTCAGAGGCAAAATCATACTGCTTATATTCCCTTGTGTTTCATTTAATCAGTGCTGCTTGTGATGAGAGCAAACCAAGCCCTGCTCACTGACAGTGCACTCAGTGTGCAATCTCAACTTGATCAAGCAAATCAATCATCATATTAAATAGAAAGAACCCCTCAAAAAGTTGCAGTTGAATCACACACTTTCCTATCAGAAATTGCTTTTGTCATTGAAAACACTACATGTCTGTATCTACAAAAAAACGAGTAAGTTTTCATTGTCAGCTGTCAGTTATTGTTTTGGCAAATGAATTATTTCAATTTCAGGACTTGTGTGGATTTATTCCTGTGTGGAAAGAAAATGTGCATAAAAAGCAATATTCTTTCTTAAAGGAATTTCATGAATAAGGTTTGCTATTCATACTTGACTCATTTAACATTGAGTAGTCATAAAGAATTTCCACATGAAAAAAAAAACGAATACAGAGGTCCCTATCGTTTGGAAGAATAGGAAACAAACCACGTGATTGTGTGATGGAACGCTGTCTTTAGAAATCTGAGACATTTTTCAGATATGCTGCGATTTCTGTCCAATGAGTGGTATCATTATGTGCAGTGTAAGAGACTGACTAGCATGGTTGAGCACTCCCTTGTCATGCCTTTTATTCTTTTCTGTAGGGTGCAACTCTCGCGAGTCAGTAATTAGCATATTGAATGGTTTGTGCCTTGTGTGTGAATATGAAAAATTGCTGTGCATGTTATTTTTCCATCATGTCATTTGTATTAGATTTTGACTTGGATTCTGTTCTGTTCCTTTTGCTTTGTTGTGCTTGTGGCTGACTTTTTCCTGAAGACAGTCAGTGGTCCATTTACATAGACAAATAATAGCTCATTTCTACTGATATAATTGTAAAATTTACTAAGATATTTTTCGAATTAAGTATAAAATATCTGTAACTAGATGTACATTATTCTAAAATATAGAGGAGTAGGTGTCCCCATCTTTCTCCAGCTTTGTCTGTCAGAACGTCTTCCTCATTTCTGTCACTTCATCTGAGTTTGTGTTAAAATGTTTCAATGTCTTTTTTCCCGGCAGATGGAAAACTATCTCCTCCAAATCTAGAAAACAGACAGTCTAAAACTTATCACCAAACGGTAATTAAAGTTTAATTCTGTTGTAAATTTAACCCTAGCTAGAGTTGTTAGGATGCGGCAGTTTCCAGAAGCTATTAGAACAGTGGCCTTTAGATATTAAGAAAGTGATTAAAATATGGTGGGGGAGTTTCAGTTTGTTTAGACTATAAACTAATTTTACTACTTGCCCACAGTGAATTAAGCTTCACCTTTAATTAAAAGAATGATTTTTCATTCCATACCTTGGCTGACAGTGAAACTGAACTTTCAAAATGAGGTCACTCATTTTACCTTCTCTCTTTGACCATACATTGAGGCTTTGAGCAAATCCTTCAAGTTAGTATTTTAGAGAACTTTGACAATATCAGGATGGTGTTGAGTGAGCCCTAAGGAATTGTTTCATATTTCACGATGTGTCAAGTGGTGTCACACGAACAAAACAGGATCAGTCATTGACTTAAATCAAGTTTTCTCTTATCACTTCTTTTGTGTTAATGTACATGTATATTTTATATTCCCAGAATGTTCCTGATCCTTACCCAAGGGAGCCCCCAAAAGGCAACAATGGTATGTGCATGACAATAAGTGAACCCCTCTCTCACAAATATAAATGTTTGCCTTCTGTATTGACTTGCTTTCTTCATGGTTTTATTTATTCATTCATATTGGTTTATTAAAAAAACCACTTCCAGAAGGCTGAAGTGAGTGTCATTTATGATAAAAATCACTAATAACAGCACAACCACAAGACACCAACAATTAAAATGTAATTTTAAAAAATGAATAATGTATTAAGAGTGTATTATACACTGCAATGATAAAAACAATGACTGAATCAAAAAAATAAAATTTGGGCTTTGTTCAGTCAATTAATTATGGGAGTGCACTTATCAGATGACTGATTGCAGTCGTGTTGACCATTCTGTTGAATACCTTTGTGAAGTCAGTGGGGACTACTGTGGCGGTTGACTTTAGCTTGAATTCAGAAGGCAAGGCATATTTGTGAGATAATGATCAATAGACAGACCTCAACAGTTCCCAAATTGGTTTATATCCAAGTGTGGTGTGACGTTCTGGGTAAATCACTCTGCTTTTTTGTGGGCCTCATTCGTCACTCATTTGGTAGGCTTCATTTTGGAACTGGTACAACAATGCACGTTTCTGCTCACATGGGATCTAACATTTCCAGAAAAAAAGTGTTGATGATACAGGCAAAGGGAGTAGCTGGTTCCACCAAATTAAGGCAAGTGAAATGAGCAGAGATTTTGTCAAGTCCTCCAGCTGAATTATTATTTTTTTTGTAACATTCTCAAAGGCCTTCTTTACCTGCCATGTAGATACAGTTGGACATTGTCTCTCTGCAGGGAGGTCAGATGGTAATTTGCTATGTCTAAAGCTTAAAGATCTGTCACTATGGAGGTGAAATGGTTGTTGATGGCATCAGCTACTGCATGATCATCAAATTGATTCAGATCGGGGACCAGGATGGGGACAGGCTCTTTATTGTAGCAGCAACGTTTGCACACTGGCTAGTGGCGAAACCTGATTCTCCACTGGGTGGAGAATAAACTCGGGATAAGGGATGGATTGGATGACACATAACGTCAAATACATTCAATATTTGTGAACTCATCAGATCAGGGAAATTACAGTCTCAGCGTCAAAGTGTAAAAATAGTTTGCCACAATCTCAATATGAATACACGTGATTTGCAAGATAAGTGAAAGAGATATGTATGAACCAAAACTGAAAGAAGATGTATTTAATGCATACACTTCTTCAACAATCTAATCAATCTGATGCAGTTTTAGTAACAAAAGTTTGGTTTTGTTTGTGGTCCAGCGGTTTAGATGCTGGGTTGTTGACTTAGAGCATTTTCCAAAGAAGCGGTTTCGGCTTAGATTCTGGTTTCGCTGGTTCCAG
Organism: Acanthaster planci; assembly: GCF_001949145.1. Next base: position 73,910 of record NW_019091551.1, read on the forward strand.
CCATTTTGAAGCAGCATTCGAAACTATATGTTCAAGCTCTGACTGGAACCAGTGAAACCAAAGTCTAAGCTGAATCCACTCATTTCCAAAATGCACCATAAGACCTGGGCTTGATTCCTGGCCACTGTATTTTTTCCCACAACGAAATTACAGGATTCTCTTTTTAATGTTTAACAATGATTCCTACAACTCATGGCAATAAGTTGCCTTCCCTTTCCTGATTTGTATAGCTCTGGAGTATGTTTGAAAAGAAAAGTTGTGAATTTGAAATGTAGAAGTATTGAAATGAGCAAGTGCATTTTATCCCCCAAACAAGAAAATGTAAAAAATCCCCTTGTATCATTAAAACAGGCATACATGTAGAACCTTTGGGGTTTTTCATACCGTATCTGACTAATTTACTAATGCATTTGGTTAAGCTAAGAGAAAGATCACCGGAAACCATCATCAAATATTTTGAGCTGAATTGTCAATCCATGCTAAAGGAAACTGATGCTTTTTTTTATTTCCACCACTCTTAACTCCAATGAAGCTTTGCCCTAAATGTGGAAACTGCTGACAGATGGGCAAAAAAGATGCTTTAGCCAGTGAGATATCTTGGGGGTTGGGGCTCACTTTGAAGCCCAAGATGTTTTTTGACTGCTATAACATTTTTCCCAACAGATTTGTGCAAATGTTTGTTTGTTTTGGGCTGAAGAATAACAATTTTGACAATGGGTGACAGGCAGGTGACAGAGAGACTGTTGGAAGGCTACATGGGGCAACTTGTAATGTGTGCTCTCTCACTAGGTCTCTCCTTTCAATGGGAGCTATGCATGTACCTGTACAAAAGCTATGTGATAACAACCCAGCAACTCAATACAGCAAATCGTGGGCTAGAGTTCGGTGGGATACTAGATTTACTATGTATTACTTATTTACTATGATTTACTGTAAAAACAGTGCCAGAATCACAAAATCATATTATTGATTCAAACTGAGGAAAAATATAAATATGCAACTTTCGGTTTTGGGAAAAATGACGATATCTGAGGCAATACTGTCACAGCAGGATGTAATTGCCCAAGATTTTCTTACCACATTTGAAAAGACAGGGCAGACTTAAAGCAATAATGCACTTTACACAAAGACACCTAAAGCAATATTTGTTCTCAAATAGAGGCAAGGATGATCCTTTAAAGTGATATAAGTGGCTTCATGAAATTTGTTGCATTAGGTGGACTTTCTAACATAAGCTAAAAAACAGACTAAAATGTCTAAAACACAAAATGAGCCATTTCCACGGCAACAGGCCTCTATGGATTTTAAAAATCTGTTTTGTTTACTTGCACCCCAATTCCTTTCATCCAACAAAGTACAAAAATGGAGCTTTTGACAGTGGAGTTTTGTTCTTTGCTGGATCTATAACTATGCCCTTTCTGATTTCACTCATTGCTTTCCCCAGCTAGTGGAATAAACATCAATGTTAAAGGCGATGGAAATGTTATCACGGTTTCCCGAGGGAAGAATACAGTACAAGTGGACAAACAAAAGCACAGAGAAAGGAAGAAGAAGAAGAAGTACAAGACAAGAAGTCCCACTCCATCATCATCTTCTTCATCGGATGAAACAGATTCCTCAGTACCAGGACCTTCCATAACTAGTAAGTCTGTTGCCTAGACTTCAGGGTGCATCTCAAAAGTTGGAACATTCACGTTCTATTGGACTGTTCCCATTGGAAGTGTTCCATTGGAAAATTCTAGTATCACAGAATGGTCTGTGTTGTACATGTACATACACTGCTCAAAGGCAGCATTCCCATGGGAATGCCGTGTTACCAGTGGCATATTCTTGTTACCAGTGGAATATTTCTGCTATCTCATTCGGAATCCAATGCACAAATTTCTGGCATTCATCGTGGCACTGACACTGTGTACTGGGTGTCTGCCGCAGTAGACTGAACACCGCATTTCTCCTATTATTCTTGTTTTCACTGAGAACAAGGTAATACCATGCAGACGTAGTACTACTGTAGCTTGCCTAGACCCGAGGGTGCCTTTTGTTTTTGTACCATAACGTAACTTCCATTATCAGATTATCAAAACCTCTTGCAACAGTCCACTTTCATTTGCAGTATACTGGAATGTCTTTGTCCCATAATACTCCGGGCAAACTACACTAAAGATAAACTTTAATTAGAATGGTCGTAAGTGAGAACTCGCCCTCCTTTGCCACATTATAGGCTCATATCCTTTGACACTATTTCTGACAATATGAATAGGGCAAAGGTTGTTGGTACATTAGTAAATTGACATGACGCAATTGGGAATAGTTCAATGGGAGCACAGTGTTCTCATCCATTCCAGATGGAAGTTCCAGCGGAAAAGCCCCACATTCGGAAACGTAAACACAGCATTCCAAAGAGAACAATCCAACCGTTCCCATACATGAGACACTCACTCCCGAAGCTTTCTAAAGCTACATGTACAGTAGGAAAGGTTCTGCTGCTTTTATCAGGAAGCAGATCCAGGCAGAACCTATGGATTAAGATTATTCCCTGAATCACAAACGAAAGCTGCAAAAGAATTAGGCATTTACCAGGTGTTTTCTTTTGTTATGTTTGGTCATCGGCACTTGGTCTCTAGGCAATTCACTAAAAACTTCAAAGACACACTTGACCCTGAACTTGAGAAAGACATAAAAAAACATTTGTTAATCTCTCATATGATTAATGGATTGATTGATCAATGTTTTCTCCTTATTTTCTCATGATTGACTGATCAGTCAATCAGATTTGTTTTAATTTTTTACAACAAAAAGATAAATTTTACAAGAAGTACATGCTTCATTTTCTTATTTCTTTAAATTTCAATCATACATTCTCAATCCAAAATGACCATTAATCATGAGCTTTATGTAACAGATGTAATGTCCAAATGCCATCTACTTATACATATTTCTGTTACGCCATCAGGCCATTCCAAGAGCTTGATCGATTGTAGTGCACCCTCTATCTACCACAGCCGTGGCCTCAGCCATGCCTTCCCTTACCTAGAATCCCATTACTAGGAATTGACAGATCTGCTCCGGACCATGTTCAGCCCACCACGCCACCAACCATTACAGGTGATGGGACCATTGTTCCCACTATCCGTGGACATAGAGAACGTGCACCCAAATCACTCAGGGAGGCTTCATTATCCATTCATCCTTCAGCGCCAATCCAGGATTCCGATCTTGAAATGGAGGATGAGAAGGATACTGCAAGGCCATCAGCCTGCTGCCAGGGCGTAGTGATGGGGGAAGGGGGGTGCAGCATGCCCCCATACATTAATTCCAGTTGGCAAATAGAGCTTCCGTCTGCAAATGAATCCAACATACATGTATGTACATAAACAATATACGTTGGCCGTTAGCATTCCCCTGAAGCATAAAATGTAGCATTCCGTGGATTCCATTTTACACAACATGAGGTTGGCGAACAAGTTACAAGTTGGCACATTGACTCTGGCACCCCCCTCCCCCGGAAATGCCTTTGCTACACCCCTGCCCATCGTCATCAGGACTTTCTTCAGACCAGGAGGACTTACTGAATATGAATGGCCTGTCCTCATGTACATGTATAAACTCAGCTTGGCCTAATACAGAGAGATGGTACAGGCTCTTCAGCTGCCCTCCACAGCACAACCCAAAGAAAACACAGGGCATCCTTCAAGTGCCATACTGCCCCTTCAGGAGTGAAGGCCTCCTGTCTTTCCTCAGTTTTGAGTGAATGGAAAACCTTGTGGAGGTAAATACATGGAGACCTCACCTTCAACGAGCATGATAAGACAGTGAGATGATATACTCACAAAACTGGATTGGCCTTGTTGGATTACAAACGCACTCCATTGTGGGAATAGGAAGAACTGGAAGATGACATTTATTTCATGTTGGCGACAAAAGAAATCCCAAATACATCAATATCATACCTACATAATGAAATTTGCTACACACAGTTGATGAGAACTGGCATGTTGTTAAGTTTGATAACTGTACATAATCTGAATTATAACCAACATGTAGGGAAAAAAGAAGCACTGTGTTTTTGGCTTTCCCTATTACACAAACGATTCAGACTGGACAAAAAATATAAGACAGGAGACATGAGTCAATACAATATAAGTATGATACACTGACAGGACAGCCAATAGTAAGACAGATATGCTATCAGTTGAAACCAGACCTTTTAAGAATGGAAGTAGATTGACGTGATCCCATGACCAGATCTTCATTATACAAACTGGGAAAGTAGGTTTTAAGTTTTCTAGTAAATGCATTTAGGGTTAAGAGTCTTGTTAGATGCATATTAATTAAGGTTGTTTTTTTAGTTTTATTTTTAGTGTTCCGTGCTCCATATATAATGGAGTTGTGTGAGTTAGACAACTTGTTTTTGATATAATTTAGACAAGTCTCCTCTGCAAAAGAAATAGCTTGTTGCATTGAGGGGTTAAGCTGTCCAAGTAAGAATGGCATAATTTAGATAGGAAAGAATAAGGGTATTATATAACATTAAAAGTATAGTTTTGGTAGCAAATTTTAAAATCTATTCATAACGGCATTATTTTTTGAGATTTTAGTACTCAAGACGTTGATCTGTTTACTCCAAGAGAGATTTTCATCACTGTGAACACCCAGGAATTTAGTACTTTTGATCTGGTTCAGAACAGCACCACGCAGTCAGAGGGAGGTATTTTGTGTATATTTATGTTGTCTAGAGTTAAAAATCAGGTAGTTTGTCTTGAGTAAATTAACTGAGAGTTTATCAAAACAATTGATTCACCTTTACAAGTTCTTTATTTAGATTGCTGTTGGCTGTATTTACATTATGATGGTTATATAATGGCCTTGTCATCAGCAAAAAGACAGTAGGAAATTTTTTCAGAAGAATTTCAAATATTCACATATATGATAAATAATGAGGGAGTAGTAACGGAGTTAATTGAAACAAAGTGCTTCCTATTTGACAAGTAACTCTTGAACCAGTCTAAGGGGATTCCCCGCATGCCAACATGCTCCAATTTGTGGATAAGATTGTCATGATTTACAGTATCACAGCAGGGGAGTCAGGTTGGGACAGTATTTCTTTCCTTTACACCTCTGGGGATATGGGTTCAAATGCGGCTCGGTCCACACATGGATTTGGTTTTCAGTCCATACCTTAGTCCATGGGTTTTCCCAAAACATTTATCTGGGGTTTTCCTCCCACCTCTGAAAAATAAACATTTCATCATTGCCGTCCTCACTCATCATCATCCTGTAATTGCCACTAAATGTGCTGTTGGATGATCAGATATAAATGAATAAATAAATACAAGTATTTAGTGCCTTAGACAAGTTCAGGATTACGCCAACAGAGAAATGTCTGTTTTCAAGAGCATTTATTATTTTGTTTTAAGACACTAATAGTTGCGAACTCTGTAGAACGATTTGCTCAAAACCCGAACTGAGAGTCTGATAACAGACCATATGCATCTAGCAATTCTCCACTATTTTTCCAAATACCTTGGGAAAAAAAACCCGATAATCTGGTTATAGGTCGGTAATTACTTATGTCATGTTCATCCCCTTTTTGAAGAGAAATACCATTTTTCCAAGTTTTAATTCTTCAGGAAAATGCGCAGTGACAAACAATTTATTAGTAAGAATAGCTAGAGGGTGTAACCAGCTTCTGGATTTTGTTTAAAATTTGTTTTACCGAGTAGCAAATTAATAAGCTTTCATGTTTCTTTGACATTTTATTTCTATTTTTGCCATTTTTATTCCACCTGTCAACTTGTTTTAAACTTAATGTATTTATTATGAACTGTTGGATTCTGAAGACATTTTGTATACAGATAGTTTTCTCTGATTGAATAATAAATTCCTTTCATTATCCGAGGTGATTTTCACTTATTAATACAACCTTGGAGCACACACTGGAAAATATTTATCGTAAAGGTACAGCACATAATTAAAGAAATTCTCATAGGTCTCATCAACATCTGGCGCAAGTAATTCCTGCCAATAAATGTCATTAAGATATTGGTTTAGGTGCTGAATATTTTTTTAGCTGAAATTACGCTTAACAATTATGGGAGTTTTCAAATTTTTAGTTGTATATTTGTCCCTATTGTAATGAAGACAGGTAAATTATCACTTGTATCAGTCATAAGGATACCTGCAATTTGATTGGAGAAATCATTTTTAAAAACATATATCTATCGAAGTAGAACTTTCACCTGTGACTGGCAGGTTTATAGATGGCTGGATGGAAAGAATGCACAAACAGCTTGTTTGTATAGCATTGTACAGCGTTATCTGTGCCAGAGATAATGCTTATATCAAAATCGCCCATAAAATAATACTGTTTGTTCTCATTATCCACGCTACCGAAAATTTCATTAAATAATTCCACAAAACTAGCAGAGGAGGCATCGGGGACCTGTAAATTATTCTCACATTGAGTTTTCTGTCGCAATAATGTATGATTCAATTTCTAGCGTGCATACATGTATGTTAATGTCATTTCTAATCTTATAGTTGTAGTCTTCTTGGATATAGGGCACAACACAACCACCTCTTTTAGTGGGTATGTAAAAGCCTTAAATGACATAACCTGGAATACTCACAAGAGGATCGTCAAGATTTAACCAGGTCTTGGAAGTACCAGTGATAGGAAAATTATTGTCTAAAATAGAAATCAATTGTCTAATATTGCAAATATTTTTGATAGACTCTGTGCGTTGATATGCAAAAGTTTAATATTTGTATTACAAGCATATGTGTTCAAACACTGGTCATGATCGTAATATTTACATGTAATGGTGGGTGAATTTAAATGTATGTTCGGGTCAATATCTGAATGGATATTAAAGGTAATCTTTCTATTATCACTTTCATTAACTGCCATCCAGTTTGACAAAATATTTAGTGAAATACATGTAGTTGGCCAAAAAAGTGTTACAGATTGGTCTGGTTTCACTCTAGCACATACACAAAAATAAGACATAAATATTACTAATCATGTATTATATGGATTGAATGTGTTCAGCTGATGTTTAGCTAAATTGCAAAGATTTATTAGGGACAAATTTGCATCCTCAAGATGGAAGACCATAAGCATCACTCTGCAGCTTGTAAGTGATGACTGCAGGAACTGACCAGAATTAACGAATGTAAACTACACCTGAACGTCACCAGGGTGATTTTCCTCAGCTGTTTGTGGGCATTCCTGATGTTACTGGTTACATCGTCAGAAATGAAAATATGTGATCCTTTGTATGGATTGTTGCAGAGAGCCGTTGAAGTCTGTTTTTGGATGTGTTGACAGTCAGTAAAGTGTAGCAGGTTACAGTGAATGGGACGTGGTCTTGCTTTCCTGGGGTCATTTCCTTGTTGAGATGCCAATAGGTCCACCCGGGGCCTGGGTACGATGGACCCACTCAAATTCTATGTCATGGCGGTGTTCCTGCTTCATGTGAGTTGAGAAGAATCAGCTAGAAAGGCTTCACATGACTGGTTGCCCTCCGATCTGATCCTTCGGAGATACCATGTATGATGACTTTGTTTCTGAAGCTTCTGCTTTGCAGATCATTGATTTAATTTTTGAGCTGACATATGTGTCCGTAATTACCATTGGGAGACGTGCTGTTTTCTTCTGAAACTGATTTTCAGTGAATGAAATTGACGATTTCAGATCCTCTGTCTCTTCATGTTCAGTTACCTTGTCAGTGGTATCTAGCAGTTTGATATCCAGTCTGGCTAATCTGGAGCCCATGCTAACCAGTGATTCCAGGATCTCTCTTGCATGTATTTATAGGCATGGTGGCCATGTTGTCTTTTGCCACCTGATGGTGACACAGAAGGCTCTGTTTTTTATGGCCGATTCCTCTGATTTTTGGTAGAATTTTGTTGACTCAGTTGACTCGGCCATGATCAGTGATATTTAGGAATTATGACGAGTATTCAAAAGGCTAGAATTTGAATTTGTGCGTTGGATTAATTTTGTTGAATTTTCGGGAGCACAGCAAGCTGTTTCAGTTACGTTGCCATCACAGGAATACATGTATTTTGTCTGTGCATGCGAGGAACAATCGATCACTGGTCTTTGCTGACCTACTCACAGTAGCCTTCAAATGCCTTGAAGGACCACACACCATATTTGACCATTTTCACTAGAATCTCCCTGCTGGTGACCTCTTGGCAAATAAACACCTTGGAAACTGTCCCATGAGAGAGAGTGAAAGCAAGACTCTAGGGTCTCCTACTGCTCTGTTGGACCTGTTTACAGTTCCATTCCAAGAATCCATGAAGGTGAAAAGAAGTGACACCATGAAATCCTCAGCTTACACAAACGTACTGTCAGACCATACAATGTCAAAGCAGACTCCAGAACTGGCCCCTCCTTCTGCCCTTAGAGTCATAAGCCATTTTCAGCACTCCCTCGCCAATTGCAGGAAGTACGCCAGGTGCTACAGTGGTGGCACCATGAGGACACGCACCCTGTCACCCATGCCCCAACCCAGTAACAAAGTTCAAAGGAATGAGCCGCCAATCGCCTGGTACTCAGGGAGATGGTTACAGTGACTTTTTCACCTTGGCGCCAGTCCCCTTTTCTAAAGCCATCAAGAAGCATCTAAGATCTCACATAAGGTTCTAGAAAGAGATTCCTTTGGACAAATGGGTGTTTGCAGAAGTCAGCCAAATCCCCCTCCATCCAAAGCTCAATTTGGCACAACCCCGACCCCTGTCAACAAGAGAAGCGCCAAGCTTTGGAGGGTGAAATTGACTCCCTTCAACTAAACAAGCTATCCAGATTTTCCATCTAGAAAAGGGATATCTTGGTTTCCCGTCAACCTTCTTTTAAACCCCAAAGAAGAGCCAATAGGAGTGGAGGCCTATCATAAACTTACAGTTGCTGGACAAGGTCATTCATTTATTGTGAATGGCAACACTTCATACTGTCATGGACTTGATGCCAATACCAGCATGGGCATCATCCTTAGACCTGAAAGAAGCCTACCCATATATCTCCATCTGTCCAGATTACCATTAAAACCTGCAATTCATGTACAGAAATTAACTCTTCAAGTTTTTTGCCTTCCCCTTTGGGCTATCCACATCATCAAAGGGTCTTCACTGGAGTGGCCTTTGATGGCACACACCTCCGAAAGGAAGATACCATAATCTTTCAATACCTGGATGATGACTGGTTTAATAGTAGGTGGTCCATAACAGAAACCACAGAAGCCATACGCCCCCACTTACATCCTATGACATAACTGGGGTTTATTATAAATCACAAGAAATCAAACTCTGCCCTGTTATAAAACCTGACCTTCCTGAGGGCGGTCCACGACCTCACATGGGGCATAGCAACCCCGACAGAAGAATCTTTAGCAGTGCATAGAAATGTTCTTGTCAAGTCCAGCACTGTCAGCAAGAGGATGGCTCCACTTACTGGAGCTAATGGCAAGCCTGATGGACCTTGTTCCATGGTGCCGGCTATGAATGAGACCAGGGGAAACCCACCTGTCAGTATATTACCGTCCCAAAGGAGACTTCATCGACTAGCTGGTTCCTGTCAGGGTCAATATCCAACCACACCTCCAGTGGTTGGATATAATCATGCAGCAACTTCAATTTGTGTTAGGAATGGGGGGGTTGATTTGCATGGCCATGGAAATTCGAAAAGTGGGGCGGCAGAGGGGGTGTACTGACACCAAATGACACTTAGGGGCGATGTTCATGACACAGATATAAATCATGTATTGCACTCCTACGTAACCTTACAAGCTCTGGTGCCCAGTGAGGACCCTAATCAATGTGCTACAAGTCAGGAACCTAAGGGCTTGGGAGAGCTACATGTCAACCCTTTGTCATGGCCAGCAGCACGGAACACTATAGCGCACTGGGTAGTAAATATCTCCTTCACAGGGTTTTTCTAATCAAACCCACAAGTTTATGCATCCTCACCAATACCCACTGCAAAATAACTATACTATTCTGCATAGATGTGCTTGGGTAAGATGAATGCTGTAGACTTCTGCCCCCCCCCCAGCACTGTGGAATGAGTCTACTAGAGGATACTTAACTGAACAGTACTCCTGCCCACCACCCCACTATGGCTTTGATTCAGGAGCACTTACAAAAAAGACGGGAGAGTGTGGGTGTGGCCCTGATATGCATTTTGGTAGATAAGGGGCACACTACGGTTGATCAAGCTTTAGAAAATGGCCTGACAGCACCAGGGAAATAGGCGTAGGTATTTGCTGTTTGGGTAAGTATTCTCGAGTAAACTCGTCCCACACTGCTGTGGGGGGATTTGTCATACAATCCCCTCGTTTTGTTTGGTTCAGGGTTGGATTGGATTCAGGGTAGGGCTTGGGGTTTGTGGTTGGGGGTTGGAGTTGTGGGGTTCAGGTAGGGGGTTAGATTGGGGGGGTTTGGGTGACTTCAGCTTGTGATGGTTTTGGGGTGGGCTTGGGTTGGGGGTTTAATTGGGTCAGTGTTCAGGGGTTGGGGTTAGAGTGTTCGCTGACCTCTTTTTTATCAAAGCGTTGTGTAAATTGCCAATTATGCAGTTTTGGGTTAAAGCTTCCTGAGTAGATTTTTGTGTAACAACTTTCTCCTGTAACAACTAGCCCTGGTCTCCCTAATCCATCTCGAGTAGAAGCACCCCAATACACCGATTGAAAAGAGCTGCGTTGGTTGGGATTATTCATTTTGTTGGTAGCAATGCGACTGAAACACTTGCATGTCCTAGTCATTCATGAACCAGCAATGTACAGTTCCATTGCTGAGGAAATAGCACCCTCTCTTGGTCTAGCTCGAGGCCCATAGGTGATTCCACATTGTAACAATGTGACGCCCAAATGTACAAAATTCATATTGAAGGAAAAATGTTTTTATTCCTGTTGTGAAAGGTACCCAGTGACTTTTTTGTTTCAAAATTTTGGTGTTTTTAACTTTTACAAAATTTTGTTGTTGCAATTTACCTCAGCTTCCAATGAGTCTGTCACTGAACAAGACATCCGTGACCTAGACGAGCACATAGGGAAGAAGTACAAACGTTTGGGCCGGAATCTAGGCCTCCTAGAAGCCCACATTGAGAACATCGAGGGTGACCATTTTCTCGGGGGCCGGCAAGAAATAGCCTTCCAAATCATGCTGGCATGGCAGAGAAGTCAAGGTGCAGCGGCTACCAAAGCAGCGTTGGCAGAGGCACTAGAGAAAACTGGTTTGCGGAATGTCGCAGAGAAACTGTAGTGTGGACTGTTTGGTGCATCATCATATGGACCATTTCCTGTCCTTTATGCTTTTTACATCCCTAAATTATTGCCACTGTGGCCCACAGCCAAAATATAGTAAAACTTCTTTGTTGTCTTTAGTCCAGCCAGACTCATGTCTAGGTTGAAATTACTCAGATCGTCAGAGTCTTGCTTCTTTAGACAAATCTGTCACATCATTGCAAGTCAGGGAGGCCCCTTATAATGGCAAAAGCTATGCCAGGTGTTGTGATCAACTCACCCTTGACAGTTGAACCCAACCATACTCAAGCGAAGTACTTCTACCATTACTGGGGGCCTTCCTGAGAATCCAGTGAATCTCAACGAACCGTACAGTGTATATGAGATCAAATTATCTGTTCCCTTTCATCTTGGTCTAAGTCAACTTGATTCCAGGTCAATTCAGTTGCAAGTCAAATTGTTCCAGGTCAACTCGGTCCCAGGTTAACTCACCCAGTATGTACATGTATGTTAAGGTCTTAACAATTTTAAGGCTAAGGTCTGTTATATTTCATATGTATTTGCTGATGGGGCAGCACAGGACCATTCAGACAAGGCCTTTTAAGCCTGGGCAGAGGGCAATTGGCTAAGTTGCTGGAAATAGTGCCCTTCCACATTTACTCTGAGGATACATCCATTGGATGTTTAAAAAATGCTGTGGAAGAGTGTGATTTTGATGCAGGTTTTACTTATTAAAATTTATGTTGTGTAAATTTTCATTTTACATTATAGTTTCACCCTAAAAGAGCTGGGGAATGGAATCCACTCCTCCCCCTCACACACCTTGTCTTCTGTGTCACCACAGTGGATTTATTCCTGTACTGAGCCTCAAGGAGCTGATTTAGTAACATCTTGTGGTCATTTTCACACCAAGTTTGTAAAAACTTTCTGAGATAGGTCGGTCAAAAATCTGTACTTTTTTCTCAGACTTCCTCAAAGCACGAAGGCCAACACCCATTATGCCCTGAACTTCAAATGACCATTACAGTGAAACCTTGTCAGATTAATTTGAAACTTTGCACTGGCACTGATAATGGGTGCCTTTAAAGTTGAATGTTAATGTTTTGAGTTGTATTTTGTACTAACCCTGTAGTATATACATATGTACTGAGCACTCCCGTAATGTAAATGTATGAGTGTATAGACAGTGTCTAGACATATATAAATGTACATATATACAGAATGTGGGAAGAATGTAACGGATGGGGGGGACTCCAAATGACAGATCAGGATGTTTGTTGGGGGAGGGTTACGCATAGGAAGAGGATCATGGGGACAAAGTACATGTATTTAGAAAGTGGATGAAATGCCGGATAAGGTTGGCT
>NW_019091551.1:86827-110228 GCF_001949145.1 Acanthaster planci
CAGATAAGGTGGATGTGGGATTGGAGATAGATGGGATTAGGGGTGGAGTCAAAGTAGACATGGTAGATATGATGATGGGATATGGGATGATGAGGGGAGAATTGTAGAGGATAGGATGATGGGGTTGGATACAAAGTGCGGAACTGTACTTAAGAGGAATTGTAATTATGCACCATCCATCAAACTCACAAATGCACTGCTTATATAATCACCTAGGTTTAGTCTGACTGTACTGGACCCTTATTCTGTAGGCATTCCTCTATCCTGTAAAGAACTGTGAAGCCTTTGTACCTGTATCTCCCTTGTTGGTGGTCTTTGTTGATTTACTTTTAAACGCACACAGCACTAACTAGGTTTTTTCTCACTAAGGTCGATAAAATATGTTGTACGTCTATATTGTCGTATTTTAACCAATCTTGTAAAATATTTGGATCAAGCTTGGTTAGTATAATTCAGTAACCATATTTGTATAACTTGGATGTCTCTTAACATAAGCTGTTATTACAGGAAAGAAATTCAAATCCATAACAAGCAGCGAGCCATGGCGGCTTTGCCGTTCTAGTTCATCATTGTATCCTCCAAGTTTTACATGTATTGTAAAAACAAGTGTTAATGTTTTAACGCCTGTTAATCGCCTTCCTGGTCAACACTTTGTGATCGTGTTCTTGCATTAATAATCCAAAGATAAACGTGTTGTGGTGTTTATTTTTTAAGACGTATGTGTTGATGTGTTAATACGTTAAGACACAATGGCACATTTTGGCTGAGGACGGCCAGAGAACTCTGGCCGAAACGTCGAGTTGACACTCACCGGTTCTTTTAAGAACCACACGTCGCCCAAAAGAGATTGATTCCATGGTGTACCCACAAACCCATTTCTCGTTAATAACGAGACACAAAAACATGTTTATCAAGTGGTAACACTTTCTTCACAAAAAAACACATTTATAACCAAACAAGTGTTTAATTTTAAACTAACACATGTTTACAGTTAACGCAAAAACGCGTTTATAATGGGCGTTGTTTTTTGTAGTGGAAGTGCTTAATTATTAGCAGTCATAGTGAGTCTTCGCGACATTGAGATCTTGTTTTTCCTACTGTTACCGACATGATGTGTTTTATTTTACTTGTACATGCAGGAGCACGAGTAGCGCTGAGTTAGTTTCCTCCTACATATACAGATGCTTTTTTTTTTGGAAAATTAATAAAAGAATGGACATAAATCTCGTTGGGTGAGGGTATGTATCTCCCCACGTTTTGCCCGGGTAGTGGGCTATTAAATCATTCCCCCAGCGCACAGCTTTTTGCGGTGCGAAAAAAAAAGAAAGTGGATTGTGAAGAATTTGCCCGACTTTCCAACACCCAAAATGTATTCAAAGGGAGAACAATTTAGAAAAAAAACATTTTGTAATACTTATTTCAGAAGTACATCTGTACATGTATCATAAACATTGCCCCTATGTAGTGTCACGGTTGCGTGCCCCCTCCGCTTTTCAAATTTCCACTGCCGAACAATTAACCCCCCCCCCATTTCCGGCGGAAATTTACGCCACTGATGAAAGATATCTGCCGATTCGAGTCGAACTGTTTCTCCAGTATTGAAATAAACGAGAAGAAATAAGGAAATCAGGGCAAATCACCAGACTTTTGGTGGTTAACCAGGTTAAAAACGGATTTCGTGGGTGCATATTTGTAAAAGCACCTTCAGCGACAGTGGTAACTGTAAGGAAGTATGCATATTCAGTAATTTTATAGCCGAGTTCTCTGTAGTTCGTAGCAAATGTGGCGAAGTTCTGATGTGTTCTTGACTTCAGCAGTGCATGTACCACTGCTGTTAAAATGTTTGGGGTGTATTTTTTCACTGGACAATGCCCTTTTTTTTAATCAAAATTGCGAATAAAATCAAAGTACAAATTCACTGTGAGTGCTTGCCTTTGGTGGTTTATTTTTTTGTTTCTGACTTCTTTCTCTTTTCTTTAATAATTTGCGTTCAGAAGAATTTTAATTATTTATTTGAAGTATTTGGTTCTCGAAAGTTTATCGTTCTTTTTCCTTTGTACCAGCGTTGGGTTGAATTGTAGCATCTGCGAAGACCGTTTTGTTCACAGAATCTTTAGCCAAGAATCGGTGGATAAACATCACCGACCGTCGATAAACAACCGGATAAGTGTCAGATTAACCGAGGATGAACTCGACGGGTTTCCCTTGCACGTGTACCATGCAAATTGCCTAGCAGCGCTAGTAATTAATAAGCAACTAGCATCACAATAGGGAAAGGTAATCATTAAACGCAGTTTTATATCTCTTCAGAAAAATTGGCGGTCAGGGTTTTTCTGTTGCAAGGCAGGCAAGAACTGCAGCGGCTACCGGCGACTGGAAGCGATTCAGCCACTTCCTGCGTTGAATCGTGGCGTCTAGAGCGACCACCGTCTGACCATCGAAAAATTCGAGAGTCCCTGTCTGTCGTCAGTTTCGTGATGGGGGACGTGAGTTGCTTTCGTCAGATCAAGGACAACATAGTCCGTACGAGAGTGGTGACTACAGACCTCAGGTCCACCCCATTGCAAAGATGTCTATCTACTGCAGACTTGGCTTTCATCGGCATTGGATGCATGCTTGGATCTGGTGTCTACGTCCTGACAGGGGAAGTAGCTGGAGAGATGGCTGGTCCAGCTGGATCGATATCCTTTCTTTTGTCTGGTTTTGTAGCTTTCCTGTCGGCTATTTGCTATTTAGAATGTGCCACTCAGCTCCCCGAAACGGGTGCATCGTACCTGTATACGTATGTCACTTTGGGGGAGATGATGGCGTTCATGATCGGCTGGAATGCCGTGGTCGTCCGTATCTTTGCCTCCGCTTTAGTATCGCGGGGATGGAGCGCGTACTTCGACGATGTCATCGGAGATTACGTCAGAAACATCACCGTGGAATTTGTGCTGAACGGTGAGGAATGGTCCATCCCTGTGTTTGCTAGTTACCCAGATATTGTAGCCGGGCTGGTAGCCTTCTTTGCTTGCGTGCTGGTTGCTGTGGGGACGGAGGTTTCGGCCAAGGCTAACATGATTTTTGTCTTCATCAATATCATGACCATTGCGCTGGTTTTCATCTTTGCCATGATCCACGCTGATTTCTCCTTCTTAACCAGGCACGGCTTCTTCCCGACCGGATTCGGGGGCGTAATGACAGGCGCTGCGGCCTGCTTCACTGGATACTGCGGCTTCGAGGCGATTGCTTTTAGCGCAGAGGAGGCCAAAAATCCTAGCAGGGGTCTACCTATCGGAATTATCGTGGCCTTTCTGGCATCAGTCTTGTGTTACGTGGCTGGAACCATCTCCATTACCGTCCTCACAGATTACCGAGATATAAACCCTGGATCTCCGTTTGTAACAGCTTTCGAAGCAATCGGGCTTGACTGGATGAAGTATCTGGTGGCCGTAGGGGCTTTGGGAAGTATGACCGGAGGGGTTATCAACTGTGCTTTCTGCCTTGCCAGGAGCATCTATGTCATAGCCAGAGACGGCCTCCTCCCTGCCTTTCTCTCCAAGACCAATGCCAGGACACAGACTCCCGTGATAGCTACTCTAGCTGGAGCAATTCTTTCTGTCGTCGTCAGCGTCTTTATCGACTTCGTTGTTATCATTCAATTCCTTTCTCTGGTGGCCTTCGTCGAGTTCGTCATCGTCGGAATAGCGGCGGTCATTCTTCGCTACCGTCCCCCAATGCGGTCAGGCTACTCTGCCATAGACGGCAGTGACAGCAGTAGCTGCGACAACGAAGAGAACAATCCCAGCGAATACCAAGATGACGGGGAAGCTGACACGGAGCTATCTGGGGAATACCCTCGCCGGATTGTCAAGAAGAAATCACGTCACCATAACCCAAACGACTATAATAATGCCGAGCAAGTCGAAAAGTCCACCTTGTTAGGCAACTCTATAGAACACCGACAACAACGAACGGCGTCGACTGCTAGCTCCATCTATTCATCAGGTTCGACAAACCGTCGATGGATCGACAAACACCCCACCACTACTGTCATCATCTCGCTGATCCTCCATCTGCTGTTCGAGTTTGCTGCAGTGGCTCTCTTAACCTTCAAAATGACTGAACTAAAAAATATGGACGGAGCAGTAGTGTTTGGCGTTGCCGTCACTGGTGGGCTAGCCCTTATTTGTTGTTGGCCACTGTTTGTCTTACCCCAGTACAAAGAAGGAATTCCATTCAAGGCAAGTATACAAGCACAACCATATAATTGAATTAGTCTAATTCACTGTGTCGAAAATTCATTCTTCACTCTTCCGATGTAAGCTTTTTCGATTGTAATGGTGCTGTGCGGGTCAACTCGATCCCTGGTCAACCAGGTCTCCATGGGTAATCGCTTAGTGTTGGTTGCCATATCACTTCGACGTTTCCATTACTCAAGCAATATAATTTACTTTTAAATAAAACATCAAATAAAAAATACCTACTGAAGTTACCAAATCGAATTGGTTGAGGTCAGCTAATAGTCTTCCCGGCCAAATTTTGCAAGGTATCGCTTCACTCTGAAGATCAATCACTCGTTTCGGCCCATGTTGATGGAACGCCTTTAATAAATTTAAGTTCAAAACTGGACAAAATTGAATGAACATTTAAATAAAATAAATAATATTAACACTGCGAAATAGGCTGGAAAAGTCTAAAAAGATCTTTCATTTAAATTGTGGGGCTGAGGGGCTCAATATGATTTTTAATAAAACGTTTTTATGAATCCTTACGAACATTTATATTTGTTAAATAAATAGAAGTGGTTTACGTCAAAGCCTAGACTATATGCTAAACACTCAGCAACATTCGTGACGCACGTACGGAATAGGCCAGTCCCGTGTCAGACTATTTTACTAGAGATCTACCCCATCTTTATTTATGGACATTTATTTTTCCTCAGAAATCGAGTTGACTTGAGATCTGGTTGACCCGGGACCAAGTTGACCTGGGACTGAGTTGCCTTGGACCAAATTTTACTCACATTCTTTTTAAATCGTCAGTGTAACTCAAAAATTATGTTTTACTTGCCTTCGTGCCTTTCCATTAAAAATGCACAAAAAAGAGATTTGAAACTGACTTACCCTTGAAAACTACTCCATTTTCAAAGATTATACCAAGATCTTTAATTTCATATATAATAGTCAAGAAATGGGCATGTTAGAAAGAGCGTCATTTTGAATTTTTTTTTTTTGCACAGCATGCTAGTTCCCCTTTTTTGTTTGTTTGTTTTTCGTTCAATTAAATCTGAACATGACTTGATTTTTGTTGTCTGAATATTTCCATGGAAAACATGAACTAACATTAACGACTGACCTCTTGGGTACTGCACAGGTGCCACTTATGCCGTTTCTACCTCTCTTCAGTCTACTTTGCAACGTCGTTCTCATGGTGCGCTTTGACGCCCTTGCCTGGCTAGAGTTCCTTATCTGGACCTTTATAGGTAAGTGAGCATTATTTGCCCCCAAGAACTCTCCACCGTTTACTATTATTATTATTGTGTGCTGCTTTTGCTGCAGCCGCGGGTGCAAACATGGATGTGCCCCCCCCACACACACACACATGCTTGTTTCACAAACGTAGTGTGTGGACATCCCTTTGTTCTCCTGTGAGAAAAGTGCTTGTTTTTCTCTCAGTGGGATACCTCCTTCGAGCTGGATTGTTAATGAGGATTTCCAGTACTATTTCTCTTCATTTTCCCATAATATCCCAGACCCTAAAATGCCTCTGAAGTGGTTTCTCAGAGAGGGTAAAACACTGCGTGGACATAAGCAAGTCCACACAAGGTTTTCTTACCGTACATGAACAGTACACATGCGTTGACTTCTTTTGTGCGAAAGTCCATACTATGTATGCCATGTTTATTTACAAACACCCGAAAATACAGTTATCAAGTGTATGAGTTAACCGGGGACGACTTGACTTCGGTAGGAATTAACCCAGGTACAAGTAAAGTTGATCCGGATCCAGATACATATTGGTACAGCTTCAGGTCCTTGCCCCCCCCCCCAAGTTACTGTTTCCTTTCCACCAATCTAACACCACTTCCTGGGCTGCGTTCGTGTTGTGTATGTGATTCCAGCCTGCACACGATGGCAGTGTATTTCGAGTTTATCCACTGTTAGAGGGCGGTCTCACACACAATCTGGATCCAGAGATTCGCTCGTCAGTCACCCAGCGCTCGAACAGAGCGCAGGGAAGGGCTTATGGCTTTGCACTGTGATTGGCTAAGTTGTGCACGACCTGTGACCGCAATTTTATCACTTCCTGTTACATTAAACTCCGACTAAGTCGGCATCGCGTAACTCGTCATATCGTCTCAGTCGGCCTTTTGACAAAAGTACCGATCGTCTGTGATGCATTTCCGTTGAAAACTTCATTTCTAAGTCGGCATTTATAAGTAGTCATTTCGTATAAGTCGGCATGTTTCTGTATGTCTCTTTTCCACAAAACCACAAAAATTCCTTTGTGTAAGCATGGTGCAAGTCGGCATTAAAAACAACTCATGCTTCGGTATCAGTTTCCTTCGCTGCGGTTGCCAAGAAGCGTCAAGTGACAAGTCCCACATTGCTTGACTGATGCTTATTTGTTTGCTCACCCACCATTGGTTGGCTGCACAGGCCATGGTTGATAATCGGCTAGTCTTGGCCCAAGACGTCAGTGATCGACAGTTATTTTATTTCTGTTGAAGAGCGCCCTCGCACAACTAGGTTTTACTTACTCTCACACTCTGGCGCACAGTCAAATTATGAGTCGTTGGGGCCGTGCTATGCACGGTGTCCGCTATCAAGCACTAACGTTTTGAAACCAAGACTAATAATCGGTCAGCACGAGTAACATCAATATCAGTAACCCCTCTGGGGCTGCACGCATGCGCTCTGTCCATTTTGGAGTGGCTTTATTAAAAGAACTTAACAATGCGTGCGCGGATGAGTGTGTTTTCTGTACCATAACTGTTTCACGTACTGTACATGTTCGTACTGAACTGTCAAGTCGTGATGTGATTTGGAAGTGGCTTGCCGTCCTTGCTTCGTCCTCAGGGGCACATGATCAATTATCGCATTTGCAGCCTGTGAGGATAACAGTCGAGAACGAATTTACTGGGATCGACCATGGAGGTAGAAATAAACCAGGGTAAATCAAAGCCATTGAATTAGTGCAAGGAATCATAATGTACATACACGAAGGCAATACATGTGTACGTGTAAGTCGGCAAAATGATGACTTACAGCACAAGTCGGCATTCGCTAAGTCGTCATAATTTCTGAGAGTGCCGATTTAGCCGGAGTTTACTGCAAAGTGTCGGCTATATGACAAAACAAGACCTTAGTACAATCACAGTGTGGTCATTTGTCTTCTCATTAAGTATTACTGATCACATGTCTTTTGGCGATATATTTCAAATCACTTATTTTGATAAATTTTGATGAACAAAATAAAGTGTAGTGAGAATGTTTTCAGCAAGAAGGAAGAAATAGAAAGCTATCGAGTTGATAACAGCCACTTGTGTAACGCATTGAGCGAGCTCGCGCGCCTGGCAGAAATTTACCCACAATGCTGTACGCATCGTTAGCTGTGACCCTATGTGACGTATTTCCTTCACCAAAATCTGTGCAAGGCATAGACATAGTACTGTGGTGCAAGGCCAGCAGCCCTTCCCATCACCCTATTTGAGCGCTGGGCGACGAGCGAAGATATTGCTTTACTATTATGATCTTTTTGTCTAGATCCTGTTTTTTTCTTGGGCAGCCCGTCACATCGGTGTTTGCACAGGACGGTGAAACAAACAGTAAAGGCAACGGCCAAACTCTGGATTCCCCCCCCCCCTTGTGAAACGCGCCAAAATGTAGCCTTGGCCTCCCCCCCCCAAAAAAAAAAACCCTGTCAAATCTTCCCTTAAATTTGGCTCTGGGTCCACCCTTGAGAGGACAGCGTACTTAGTGAATTAAGGATGAACCTATGCTGTTTGAAACAACCTTTCATTTGACTATTTTCTCGTATAATTCTCATTTTTGATCTTTATTGGCCTCCAAAAATGGTTGTCAATGATTTATTATTTATTGACCTATGGGTCTGGCACCTAGGAGATGAAAATCCGTCGAGAGAGACAATTACGGCGGACTTCACCTCAGAGCAAATAAATAAAAATGAAATTATAAAGAAAATTATATCAAAATGAAATAAACTAAATGGCATAAAGTGAAATGATATAATGAAACAAATAAGATAAAATATTGCTTGTACAGTGTATGTAGTGAGGAGGAAATGAACCCTGTAAATCACGGAAAAATGTATTGCATGTGCCCTTTAAACGGTAGCTGCAATCAATTTTTTGATTTAAAGCCTTCAAAATGCACCTTTGTCCCTCAGTTCACCTTATTTCAACTTTTGTTTCATTATTTTAAAGAGTGTTTTAACGCCTGTTTGGTTTTTATGCTGATGAGTATTTCCATATTCCTGAGCAAAACTGTGATGTCATCTTGGGAGGAAGCTTCAATGTTACATTTGTTTGTACACAAAATAAGTCTTGTGCTTTATTTTGTAGATTTTCCTGGACTCATTTTCCTCTGCTTTTGCTGACTCGTTGGTTTTTATGTGCATAGCAACAAGAAACCATCAATCCCTCCTCATAAATGTTTTCAGTTAGTAAATTCTGGGTTCACAAGTTGAACAGAAATACCTATGCGCTGAAAACCATGTCTTCCCTAGATGATTTCTCCCCAACAGCGCCCTCAGCTGTCAAGAAAAGCATGGACATTTTTTATTGTTTAAAAGCTTGCAGATAAGATATTTCACTAAATAGAAAAGAGTAAAAAGATGGAGAAATTTTGTGTCTAATAAAAATTCATTGTAGCTACACTTTAAAGCATTCCTCGTTGCTGTCTGCATCTGTTTAAAAGTAGTAGAGTTTTCAGTTTCAATACAGCAGTCACCTAGTAAACTGTTATCAGTTTAATTTATCAGTGAGACACAACAGCTGCGTCGACCTTTAGGCCAGAATCTTCGCAAAATCCTCCTAAAGTATTTTTACCCGAGAGTAAGTTTTCCTATTCGAATAGCTGTAGTGATAGAGTTTTGGGGGAGTGTGTGTGTGGTTGTGTGCGTGGATAGCCATGCCTCAGGAGTGGGTGGGCTGGTTGGAGTGTGGGTCCGAGAAAGTTACCCAAAGTCGGTTCATCCCCCTCTTCTGTGTTCTTTTTCTTTGCCTTTCAATCTCAGGGATGATTCTGTACTTCACGTACGGAATGCACCACAGTGTTGAGGGCAAGAGACGAGAGGAGGCGGCCCTTCGGAGCGCCCTGACTGCGGTGTCACAGCTGGGGCACCCACCACGTGATGCGGTCATTACCCATTTCGATCCAGAAGCTGAGAGCGGGGAAGGTGTCGATGAGTCTGCCGAGCGAGAACGCATAACCAAGGCACGGGCTCAGTCCCTGGCCGTGGTGGTAACGCGAGATGGTCGGAGCTACTCTGCAACGCCGACTTACGGCAGCACAGACGCTTGTGTCTGAAAGCTATCGCCTGCCCCTATTTCCACGTAGCTAAATAAAGGAAAGCACCAATTGAAAGTGCATTAAAGGCAAAACTATTTTTGACTTGAACATCCCCGTTATGTTTATTGTCAGTTACGTTTCTCTGACCATGTTAATGAAACATTTGACGTGAACCCGTACGGTCTTCAAATATTGTGTACACAGATCCATAACAAAAATTTGTTCCGAATTTAAATTCTCCCTCCCAGAAAAAAAACAGCGCAGCACTGCCGTAAGCAGTATACTTGCATGATAGTTGAATTTGAAGTTTAGGTAGATTTTTTATGCACGTGAATGAAAAATCCCCCGATCCCGAGTTTGCCTCTCCCCACTTGTGACGTTGCCTGTAAATTGACTTTTTGTTCCGTGTTGTAGCTTAAAGTGACAGTGCGGCCTAGATATTCCAAGTTCTTCGCTGAATACATGTTTTGTTTGCTTCATTTAGCCAATTTGCTATCATATTACCTAATTTTGGTTCTTTGTGTTTCATTGGATAGGGGTTTATTAATGTTTCCTTCGTTTTTCAGTTTTTCCTATTGTTATCTCAATTATTTTCGTGATGAATAGTAGTTGAACACCACTTGAGTCTTCGATTCATAATAACAGCATCAACAACAATAATAATTATCAAGAAAAACTTCCCTAGGATACTTAATCAATATCTGACACTTTTTAAACGATCTGCTGCATCGTAATCTATTTTGTGCCTTGTAAATGACATCTCTCATAAATCGTTTTTCTTTTAAAGTCAAATATCGTGAACAATAATACTGTTAATTCAATATTCTGTTCATATCAAAGAAGTCTTTAGCCTGCAATCCTTTGTTCTTCATTGTTTCAATCTGGATAATTCATGTTCAAGGTTCATGTCGTAGCAAAGTAATCAGCAAAGTTCGAAGGACCTCTTATACATGAGGTTCGACGGTAGAAAAATTGTAAGTGAATATGAGCGAGTGGTTGTCGCACATTGTTGCTGGTAATTAAACATCTATGGCAAAACTTCCACAATTTCACAATTTACTTACCTGTTTCAATTTTTGTTTTCTACCTTGTTTTCATATCGTGGTGTACAGTGAGTCTGTCACAAGTCCTCACACAGTCAATTACAAGACCAGTCACAAGACCAGTCAAAAGTAACAGGGTGAACCTGAAAGGGAATGCTTTGTCACTGTCCATTTTAATAGTTTGTGATATGACTTGAAAGTAGCTTACATTTGCCGACTTGCAATGAACTTTAATTAATAAAGGGACTTCTGATGGACTCGTCTTGTCGAGAATGAGATGTTTACACTGAACCGTTTGCCAGAAAATTTTGAATGTGATTACAGTTTTAATTATCGAAATGAGAAGGTGTAATTAAATAAATATCATGTGTAACCACAACCGAGGCACGACTGATTGACATTTTATAATGGTCACCGACAAAGACAAGTTTCTAGCGCGTGGGAAAGTAACAGCCTTTTATTCTTAGCGATATTTTTTTATCACAGTCCTATCAGCAACCTGGCCAGGCGTAGTCGCTTACAGGCATGATCAACCTTATCGCAGAATGGCTACCTAGCACGCCAAAAAAGAAGGTGAAAAACGCTATAATGCAATGTACATCTTTTCTAAATGTCCTACTTGATCGACCACTTTGAAGAAGTTGTGGCGTATATTTTGTTTCTATTCAAAGTTATTTAGACAGAGTACATGTCCACCCATTTATTAAAAGTGGGTCCTTGGAGGTAATTCTTGAACTTTACAATGGAATTTCTACATTTTTGCTTAGAAGCTGCACCTTTTGTGTCATGGATTACCCCTATATATTACCCTATTCTTGCATCATCCGTGCATAATACAGGGAGGTATTTTTTAGACATGCACTTTCTTTTTCAGGAGTGGGTCCATAACTCAAAGCAATAATTGTCTTTGTGCAATACCCATCCTACCCCTGCCATGGTGCACATAGGGCCTACCGTGTGAAATACGAGTACTGCCGAAAAGAACAGGTACGTGCTGTATTGACTAAACCGGCTTGGGGGGAAAAAGCAAAATCAAACGACCTTGTCATTCATTGCTTCTCCCCACCCGAAATGGCAACATCAAGCTGTATACACCCCAAGGAGCTGAGATGTAATTTTTACTAATATAATAGAAAAGCGCCTTGATATTAAGTTAAAAAGCGTTATACCAGAAGGCGTTATCATTAAGTAAAACAGGCCTATCAGAGATAATTTCGAAACGTGTTTGAGGTTTTTACATAGTCATGGCTATTTGCAGATTACGGAATTTCCCAAGTACAATTCAAAGTTACAGATCGTGATGGAATTTGACCGCTGCATATTGACTTTCTGTTTTATTCTTCATTGTACTGATAATTACGATGGCG
This sequence comes from Acanthaster planci, assembly GCF_001949145.1. Next base: position 98,756 of record NW_019091551.1, read on the forward strand.
AGAATGATTGTAATAGTTAATTATGTGAAACACTGTATTACTAAGTAGTGCGCCCCACCAAAGCTCTGAGAAACCAACTCGTTGAAATCATGTCACCACCTGTTTAATAATACACGAAAAAAGAGTACTCGGCCAAACGCTTCGTCAGCGGTCGATGGAACAGCGACCCCGCTAATCCCCACGACATAATAGTAAGTGATTTTCTCATGCTGCTATTTGTTATTCGGATGCTTAAATTTCATTTTTATGTGCTAAGGTTTTGTCTGTGATGCTTCAGAGAGTCCAGAGGTATTCAGGCAGGTGACAGGGAATTCTTAATATCCCAATTGCAGATGGAACGTTAGTTTTAAAACGCTTCATGGAGATCCATGTGCAATGCACTGCAATGCACTGCTATTCTTGACCGCATTGCCAATTTAACGGTGTTGAGAGTTAATGTTGACAACACCAGCGTAGTTTGGGAAGGGTGTAAGAAGTGTTGCACGGATAATGTGTGATGACATTAGTCTTCATTGGGTAGCGCCTCACGATTCATTAAACTATTTGGTGTTAACTCCTCGATGGATTTGAATTCCATGGTCATGATTAGTTATAATAACGTCATTTGAACATTTAGAAAACTTAGTGTGCAGTGGTCCAAACGGGATCTCACAGATTTTGGAAGAGGTACAATAGTAAAATCACTTCTTATGTCTAAACACACATTTCATTCCTACTTTACCTCCCGGTAATACTGTAAATGGTCTTAATATTATATCTTTCAATTTTATATTGAAAGGAAACGATCGGGTGTCTAGAAATCAAATGATTCAAGACCATAGCTTGGGCGATTTAGTTGATGTTAAGTCCTTTATGGACGCTCTTAAAATTAGAAATATGTTTGTGCGCAAACACAGCTGCTTCGACCCTGGTTTCATTTATCTAAAAACAGTAACGAAATTCTTGACAAATTGCTTACAAGATTTACTGGCGCGTGCACATGGACGATGCATTGGTCGGTGGAAATTGTAATCTTGATATATGTCACATGTAATGTATAACCTGTCATATTATTATACCATGATGAGATGAAATCAATTTCCATCTCGAAACCCTTCCCTTTCTAGCTATCTGCAAAGTTTCAACCCAATGGGATATGTATTCATGAGATATGGTGCTTTAAAGAGTGTCCCTTTAAAAAATGTCACGTGGCTTGTGACCCGATGATTTCATAATTATATCAGGTCAATCTTGGTCTAAAACCACTCCCCTTCGAGCAATACACAAAACTTCAACCCAATCGGGCATGTATTTCACGAGATACAGCACTTTAAAGAGTGCCCCTTTAATGTCACGTGTCTTGCCACCTGACGAAAATTGCCTCCACGTGATGACGTCATCATCACATAAGGGCAATTTTCGTCTGCAAAGTTTCAACTGCAAAGCTTTAACCCATGGGACACGTACTTCAGGAGATATAGGGCTTTACGAGTGCGCCTTTAAGGTCACGTGAGGTCATCATCACATGTGGTCCGTTTTCATCTTTGGTATATCGCTTTGAAATATCTGCCAAGTTTAAATCCAATCGGGCATGTACTTCAGGAGATTTAGACCTCTGAAATTTTCCCCTTAAATGCCATGTCAAGTGACACATGGTGACGTCAAGATTTCTTTTGGACCCTGTCTACCCTGAGGACCAAATGTGGACCTAATACTTATTAAGTCCGATCGAAAAGGGGCCTAGTTGTGATATTGAAAAACGTGTACGAAAATGGGAAAATATTAAATATTAACTCTACAATAATTAACTCTACAATAAATCAGGTAATGACGTCATTAGGACGTCATATTTTGAAAGAGACTCTTGCTATAAGTTACTTAAGTATGTAAAGTTTATAAGTCATATGACTTTGGTTAATGCCCAAGGAGGTGACGAGCAAAAACGCTGGAATTTTTAATCACGTTGTGTGGCTGTTTAAAAACGTGTACAAAACATATGGGAAAATCAGGTGATGATGTCATTAAGAGGTCATGTTTCGCGAAAGACCTTTGCTATTAGTTACTTAAGTGTGTAAGTTTCAAAGTCATATGACATAATGCCGAAAGAGGTGACGAGAAAAAGTGGCGGAAGACCAAGAAGAAAAAACCGAGAGGTTCTATGTCTGTTTGCAACAGAACATAGGACTTTTTCGCAGATTTTTTACTTCCAAGGCTTCTAATGCAAAACAGTTTTGTAAGTAGTATGTTGCATCAGTGAGATATGGCCAAAAGTATTTGTAAAAGCTAAAACATACATATATATCGCTTGATGATGTCACGACGAAATCATAAATTTTTTATTTTTAATGGATCTGGGTTCATCCATATAGCAAGTTTTAAATCAGAATCACTGTTTTTTAGATACAGGGTTTTAAATTCTGTGACTTTGTGATGACGACACATATTACAGAGTAGTCTGGATACCAGACCCCAAAACCCCGTCTACTCGACGAATCTTGGGGCCGGTATCACCACGCAATCAGGGCAGGAGGATAGGTAGGGGGAATTCTTCCCGTTCCCGGAAACAGCCGAAATATTCCGAACTTATTCCGTGCACCTTAAATTAAATTTAACATCAACATTAATTCCCATAATGCCCCCTCCATTTGAAACAATGCTACGAAAATTGAAATGAATGAAATTTAAAATCAAATGAAAGAGAAGAAAAAGTTCATTCGGATAGTATCGTTCATGTTCGGGTATTTCTGACCGCGTCTTTACCGATAACTTTTGAACTGTCCGGGGTACACTAGTCGGAGCACGCAGTTTAAGGTGTCAGATGACATCTTTGGACTTGTTCCACACAACGGAAATAATTACCTTTATCAAGGTGATTCATTATGTGGTGGTTTATCCGTATACGGGTACTTAGAAAAAACGAAATAGGAGTATCTTGGAGAAAGTGGCTCCCCTGGTAACCCTCCCCGTCATATGTTGCGTCATGATCTATTTATTTCTGCGGGTGATACCTGACCTTAGATTTTTAAGAGTCGTCAGGGAATCTTTGTGAAGGGAACCAGACTAATTACAGAGTTGCAAAAAGGCAACCTCGCCACCACTCTCACCCTAGAATTGGATCATTAAAATATCCAAGAAATCTGGATATTTTAAAGGAGTCGTATGAGTGATGTTAATTCTACGTACATTTATTAGTGGTATTCAGGATACCAAATAAAATAGTCTGCTCCTTTGGAGACTGCGCCCGATAACTGACTGTACAGTCAACTCAGAGTACACTGGATATGGAAGACAGTGGCGCACCCCACCAAAAAAATAAAACACAATGGTGCCCGAAACTCCGGGATTTTTCGCGGAAAATGCTCTTTTAGGTTGGCTGCACAGCCTCTTGATGCAAAACCTTCCTCAAGCTTCACGCATTTCAGTGCTTGTCAAATTTTTAGTTCATCATTTGGGCGTGCATATTAAGCAATAAGGAGAAAATGGGCAAAATTTGTGGTACTAAGCGAGAGGGGCATCGCCGTTGTTTGCCCATCATGCCGCTGTACGTGTTTGTATGGCGGGGAGGCTACGTGACGCAGCTCCCAGACAGTCGGCAAAGTTGATGGAACCCGACTCAACTTCGCCGATCGTCTGCAGGCTGGTGTGCGTTTGTTTGGGCGTTAGGCGACGGTCTCGTTTGACATGTTTCTATGCGTCTGCGTTGCAGTTTGCTTCTTGGTTGCATAGCCGGAAATCAACCATGCGGCTTTGACTGTGAAAACGTGTACATCTACACGTGTAGCCGGACGAGCCGTGCCGAGTGTGGTGCATGTGTACCGTCTCGGTTGTGTGGTGTGTGGTGCGGCGTTTCAATGCTCAGACCTCAAAAACTACCCCTAAAGAACGGCTTGTCACAGAAAAACCACTTATCCCATGATATTCATATTTTGCACTTCTAAATCTATGATAGATACTTAACTCCAAATGCGATTTTCGATGGCCTGAAAATTGCAAACAGCTCTCTAGAGTTTAAGGTATTGGTCGATTCACAAGCGCTAAAGCCGAAAAATGCCAAAGGTGTTCTTCTCTCTGATGATGACGCTTATTAGCGATTTGACCAATAGATATGCAGCCGTTTTCGACCGGAAATGTCCGGCTAAAAACCCAGTTTACGAAGGATCATATTTTGAACAGAAGCAGCGCTCTCCATGTGTACCTTGTGCGTGTAAAGAGAACAATATGAGCTGACATTTCGGCAACGGAAGTGATCGTGTGGTTGAAAAGCAAACTAGCGTTCTGCAAAACATTCATTATCCATAACTTTGTAAGATGTACATCAAAGTTGATGTCACATGCCCTGTGATGACGTCATCATAGCAATACTTGTAGTTTCACATAATTTTATTATCTTATCGCCTTGTACCAGCACCCGGTCAGAAAAACAAATGTGAAATTTGATAAGAAAATGCAAATTTTAGTTTAAAAAAATATAAAAAATGACACCATTTCAGATTTTGTGTACTGATAATGTTATCTACCCACTACCAATTTCCATGACAATTGGACCTTCCTTTATGCGTGTTTCAAAAAACCCTTTTATATGACGTCATCGTGACACTTATGTATCGCTAAACGAACCCAATACAAAACAAAATAAATTCATCATTTTGCGTTAGAAGAAATTGCAAAAGTTTGAAAATATATTCAAAAGTTTAAAATTATATATAAAATCGCAAGATGATGTAAAGAAGACGTCATCTCAAATTTCACCTAGAACATATCCGGTCTAATAACATACCAAGTTTTAACCCAATCAGATATACCGTTCTGTAGATATAGGGCTCTGACTTTATGATGACGCCATGTGACCCACGATGACGTCATCATTACGTCACTCTTCGACATACATCTATGCGATAATGAATATGCCTCTGCCAACTTTGAATGCTGTGCGACAAAAATTAATGGCAAAAGTGCTGCACAGAAAAAACGTGTGCAAAGGCTATGGGCGTTTGGCGCAAATAGGAGAAGAAACCCCCCCCCCCAAAAAAAAATATCGCTACGAACAGAAAGGCTTTTCGCAATCAAAATCCCGACGAACAGAAAGGTTTTTTCCCAAAAATGCGAAAAAGCCAAAAAAGAGACGAGACGAACGCCGTGTTTTGAGCTGTTTAGGGAACCTTTTTGGTTTGATAAAAAAGTTGGAACGGGCGAAAAACAGCTGTCGTTAAGTTCGCTGTCCATGGGACCGCTACCCTCCTTACTACAGTAGAACGTGACAATATGCTCACATGCTTTCTCCGCCACGTGCTTGGCCTTTTGCCAATGCTGCGCATTGTGCGCTGCCTAAGGTACAGGCAGTTATTGCGCGTACGTGCGGAGTAGCCAATGCACAGTAGGCAAATGGGATTTTCGAGTTCGCAAATATCATAAGGAGGTTTTTGTCGTCCTTACGTCATCTCTGTGAAAAGTACACCAGTTAAGCACTTCATGCAGTTGAATTCAATGTTTCAGCTATCATATAGTGGACAATTCACTCTGAGATCTTTTACGGTTGATTTTTTTTTACCAAATTTTGTAGAACAAAAGGACTTTTTCTGGTATACTTCCGGTATGATATGAAATATTAAAATTCCATAATAAATCAGGTTATGACGTCATCATGACGTCATGTTTGCTATGAGTTATTTAAGTGCGTAAAGTTTCAAAGTCATATGACTTTGCTTAATAATGCTCAAAGAGGTGACGAGAAAAAGTGGGTTAGACCAAGAAAAGGAAAAAGAATAAAAAAAGAAGAAAAGTAGAAAAACCAAGCCTTTCCGCACTGTGCAGAAGAGCCAAAAATAAGTAGCGGGAAAAAAGCCTTTTCCGCACGGAAAAGCCAAAAACGGAACCAAAAGAATCTCTTTTTCGCAAAATTGGAAAAAAGCCAAAAAAAAAGAAAAGAAAAGAACGCCTTTTTCGCAAAATGTGAACAAGCCAGAGACAGAAGAGAAGTAATGCCTTTTTCTCAAAATTACGAAAATAAAAAAAAAACCAAACAAAAAAAAACCTTCACAAAAAGAATGCTTTTCCGCAACTTGCGGAAATCTTGACAAAAAGAATGCCTTTTTCTCAAAATATTGGCCAAAAGAATGGGTTTTTTGCATTTTGGTGAAAAAGCCCCCTCCCCCCAAAAAAGAAAAATGATAAGAGGAACAAAGCCTTTTCTGCACTGTGCGGTAAAGCCAAAAAAAACCTTACGAAAAGAATTCTTTCTCCACGACCTCTGGAAAAGCTAAGAAGAACAAAAAGCATTCCTTTTTCGCAAAAATGCGAAAAAGCCAAAAATCTTGACAAAAGCGAAAAAGCCAAACAGAAAAAAAAATTAACGAAAGCAGCAGCTGCTTCGGCAGTCTAGCCCAAGCAGCTAAACATTGGGACATAAGAATCAAGACAAAAAGGAACAAGAGCTTCTCTGGCTGCTATCCGAAACAGCTAATGAGCAGTTAATGTCCTTCAATGAAGGTTTTGTAAAAAAAAATGTTAATTAAGCGATATTACAATTGTGAGAGATAGGAATGGTGCTACCCTTAGGTTTTGCTCAGAGTGGGAAGTTTGTCCGTCATTTTGTAATGAAACTTTCTTTTGTTGTTATTTTTATTTCTAACAGACATTCTTGACCAATTATGCCATCAAATGTCATTGAATATTAGCTGATAGGAGAGTTGGAAAGAAATAGATTGGTATATCCGGGAAATAAAAGCGAAAGAACCAAAACTTCGGTTTTTTGAAAGACGTGGAGGTTTATTTATGTGTAGTCTGTGACTGCCCCCTTTCGAGAGGATTGCTAGGTTCTATCGGAGGTTAAACAAATGATTTTCCTGTGGCAGAAGGATCCAGGAAATGATTTTTTCTTAGAATCACTTTTGTGTATCTCTGTACTCTTCTTCCATGTATGAAGACGGTTTGACATCTTTTTTAGTTATGTGAACTGAACGGTGCTCTTCTTCAAACATCAAAAACTGACTAAGCATTTCTGGACAAGTGAGGGCGATTTTGCTTTGATGTAAATCCAGGAGGACATGGTTCAGGTTGCATGTTTTCGTTTTCAAATTGCGAACCCCCAAAGTGGCTATCTGGGAACATTTTTGTGAAAATGATTTTTGCTGGATTATTGTCATATACTTACACAGCAATAAATTGCCCAAGAAAATGAAATCCACCACAGCAGTAGTTAAAAAAATCTAGAAATTTTCTGTGCACAAATCAGTGCAACATTGAGATTCAATGCCTTGGATGACATCACAGGTCTGCTCATGAATATGTAAATATACATCACATCAAACCAAAAAGCATCAAAATATGGGCTAAAATTGCCCCCCAAAATAAATAAGATTAATTGAAACCCAAAGATGAAATTTCAAAGGTTTTTAGTAAAATTTCTAAGAATATTTCTATTTCCTGGTTCCTTTAATACTGCCAGCTCTATTTCGTATACTTAATTTATTGGATTGTGTAGGTTTCTATCCGAGGCCGTCACTCCGTGATCCTCAGGGTCGGCCTGGGCACTCTGACAAGCTCGTTCTTTTCTGTTACTGTGTTTTTGGTCCAATTTCTGGGTTTTTTTCTGAAGCTTGCAACTCATCACAGATGCTGCGTTCACTCAAAGGCTGGATCACTGCCTTATTTTCCTTCATCTGCCTCGCTCTTATTCTTATGCCTTGGCGTAGCTCCATTTTTTTCCAGTTAAAGTGTTAACTCGTTTAGTCAGTCCTTGTTTCACATTCAACATGATGAAGTGCATGAACACAAAATGTCAAATATGTATCTGCTTCACTAACGATACCAGTCCACGTGTCAGAAGGCATCTATTCATTGATTGGATAAGGGCAAAGACAGCAGAGAAGCTGTTTGTGGACATCAAAAGACAGATATAACATCGTGTTCTTTTATTGGATATTTCATGTTTGTTCTGTCTTAATAGCAGCTTGTATATCTCTGCTTACAAACTTCCTTAACGAGCCTGTGTGAGATGACAGACAAGTAGGATTGCAAAATTTCTCTGACTTCTTCAGTATGGTGTGCATTCTTTTAAATATTATCTACATGTTTGTATTTTCATCGTGTGAAATATGTCGTATGTATCTTCCACTGTTCCTCCTGTCAGAAAAGTCAGAAAACTTTTTAATCGGACCCATTACAGTTTTAAACTAGGCCTATCAACTTAAGCCTTGCGTTCTTAAAGTAGTCATCGAGATACTTTGTTCGGCTGGCGACTTTTACTTTGGTCTTGTCAGTCCAAGGCCACGTCTGAACTTGGCTGTTTTTACTAAATTTTAGCCTTGCACATGAATTTTGTTTGGAGTACTTTTTTCATGGTTTTTTTTACCCCGACTTTCTTGGGGAGCCAATCAAAGCTGTTGATCGGCTCTTATATTGAGTGAGGCAAATCAGTTCATCAGTAACATGCCTTCAAGACACGATAATAGATTATTTTTATAACAAGTACACATATTCAGATATTTATTGAGCATTCTTCCTGTAAATTTCCAGTTTGGTGGAGAAATGGGGCAATTAAATTCGCGGTACCGTAAAGAAGAGCGGAGATATCATACGTCGTGACGGCACCGTGTGCGACGATGTGCGACATGGCAAAAATTGAAAATGGCTCAAATGTTTTCAGTTATCGGCGCTCACTGCAAATCTTGGCTACTGCCCCAGACTAGAGAAGCATACTTGTGAGTGCTTAACTCAAAGCGTCTCCAAAAATGTTAAACACGATGTTGGCTGATGTTTTTGCTTGGAAACGTCTTTCGTGAACGTGAAGAATGTTGACAGGTTGACTATTATTTGCATAACCTCCGCCGATCATCACTCAAGTGATACGAATAATGCATATCGTACCATCTTTAAAACACTGAGTCTGTTGCCGCCCCTGATCAAAAAATTATCCCAAACCGTCATGTGTGGTTCGTGTCGCGGATCGCAGAATGAACTGGGGGAAGGTCTTGGAGCCAAGACTAAGCTGTGGCTTGAATGACCGTGACACATGGTGCAACTTGACTTGTACTCGGACAAAAAGACTTGTGACTTGCTAGTTCGTGGACCAAATGACTTGTGACTTGGCAGACTTGTAAAACTTGACTTGTGACTTTACTTGTACAAACAGAAAAGACTTGTTGCCACCCCTGCGGATTTCTTGCAAAGACAGTGATAGTTTCTTTACACAAAGTTTCTGGAATGCTGGTTGAACTGAGAAAACAAATATGTTGATGCATTACCACACTATTGATTCTAAAGTATGTCTGAGCTTTTACGATTTTCATTGTTTCAATACCAACTGGAAGGTCTTGCTTTCTACCTTTGAGGGGATTTTTGCTGCTTCTTACATTCAGTTCCTATTTACCCCAAGTCTCTACAACAGCGAATACCCCAACTCGCCATACGAGGGTCGAACCAGCCAGAAAGCACTCACCACAGTGCCAGATCCATTGGTCCAGACGCCCATATTATCAAACAGGAGGTTCACAGTTTGGCTCTGTCCCAAACAGCATGGTGCTGTGTACCATCATGCGGGCACTAACCCGGAGGAAGAACATTAACGAGGAAGCACTGCGGGAGAGCCACTTCCAGAAGTACCTGTCAACCCTTGACCTGATACTACTTGGTGTGGGGAACACCCTGGGTGCAGGGGTGTACGTTGTCACCGGTGTGTTGGGCAAGTTCACAGCCGGTCCGGCCATGATCTTCTCATTTCTTATCGCCGCCGTTGTGGCTACACTATCTGGTAAGAAACTTCAACATGTCTTTGAATTGGTCAGTCACGAGTTTTAAACGAAATTTTATGGCCCACTGAGCAGTTACTTGCATCAAGAATTTCAGTGATTTAAAGTCATTGACGAGAGTCCTGCTTGAGTCACAATTTTTTTAATAATAATAATAGTTTATTTAGGCGGATACAAATAACAAATGCAAACAATATATTCATTATTACATGTTAAACAGGAAACAATAAACAGTTAAATAAAAAACAGATTAAAAAAGTTAGAATACAGCGTTTAAAAAGCAAAAGCCAGGGAGAGCCCAAAGACAAACATTGAGGTAGGACATGGACAGTGCAGGGCTGCCTAGGAAGAATAACAATAGTGATAAAACACTGTTGCCATCATAGGGCATCTCTCCACTCCTGCTGTCCCAGGTGATCTTGGGTGACTCAGTTCTAGTACCAACCAGATTACTCATCTCGGCTACACCAGTGTGAGCAAGTGACTCGAGTCAAAAACCACCTCGTACAACATTGCATGTATTTTAAAGGTGTAATTTTGTTTATGTAACGCAAATAAAGGAAATGAGCCAATCTAATAATGTTATTTAGGTCTACTTTCTACTTGTAGAAAAATTCTCTTTACACGGTGTTCATTCTGTACAGCTCTTTGCTACGCCGAGTTTGGGGCGCGTGTTCCCAAGGCTGGCTCAGCCTATGTCTACACGTATATATGCATGGGAGAGGTTTGGGCGTTCGTGGTCGGCTGGAGCGTATTTCTCCAAAACTCCATTGGTCAGTGTGGATTATCCTTTTTCAAACTTTTAACATCATTAAAAAAATATTAAATATACATACATAACAGGACTAAAATAAAGCTGTAATTGAGCAACTGCAGATAATATTCAAACGTAAAACCCTTGGTTTTGTCAACCGTGGTTGGTAACAGGTGCGGCTGAATAAAAAAAAGGTCTGTCACTTTTTGCTCTCTATGTTTATCAAGATTTTTATCATTGCACGGTTCGTTTCGATGTCCACATTAATTTTCTTCTTGTGATCGGGATAAATCATACAGGAGCTGGTTCCGTCGCCCGTAGTGCTAGTGCGTACATTAACGATTTAGCTGGTAACCGCATCGAGACCTACATGATGTCGACCATGCCAATGGACTCGGGGATCCTGGCAAAATACCCAGATTTCATGGCGCTGGGAATGTGCCTGGCATTATCAAGTAGGTTCACCTTTTCCCCACCTTCATTACATACATGTATAGGGCATTTTCGAAAAGATTTGGCTTTAACAGACTTTGGTTTCACTTAGGGGTGTGCATTCGCGGGTATTTTTAGAACCGGTTACCCGTTTTTTGTTAACATCGGGTACCCAGGTACCCGGAAAAGAGATCGCCTAATAACAAATGGCATTGCGCGCGACCCGGTGGATCATGTACCCGAAACACGGTTCTTTTTGGTACATAGGAAGCAAGCAGAACATTGTTCTAAACGTCGGAGTTAATCTCTCCTACCTTTTTATCAAACGAAATTGTTACCTTCAGTTTGCAAATTTTTGTGGGTGTATGAAACAGAAAAACAAATCTTCACGGGAAACGTCAGAAAAAGAACAGAGCAGCAAACCACACACATGAAACACGCACATGCAAACGCTCAAAGGAAATATCCCGGATGCTGCTTGACCACGTACACGCGGAACGCATGTGGCGTGCACAAATGGTGAGCGCTGGTCGTGTCACGTGCGGACCAGATCAGTGCTATG
>NW_019091551.1:111794-130642 GCF_001949145.1 Acanthaster planci
GTTTCACTGGTTCCATCCGTTTTGAAGCAGCCTTCGAAACCAGGTTAAAACAGGTTAAAACTCTTGCACAGGAACCAGGGAAACCGAAGTCTAAGCCAAATCCAGTCGTTTCAAATGTCAATATATGAGGCAAAAGAAATGCCTGTCACAAAATCATGAAGAAGAGCCAAACAACTGTCATCGCTCTGCGTGACAGCTGTCACCGTGCAGTGCAACAACTCTCATCGCGCAGTGTAATGTGGCCTGAATAGAACACCATAAAAGAGTGAACTGTAGCCCTGTCGAGTTCAAAGTTTTCGTTGACTCATTTTGTATTCAAGTGATCGATGTGATCTACAACGCCTGCATCTATAATGAAAATATTCGTTGGAGGAGGCAGCAATCCAGCGGGGTGAGCTGAGTTGTTCAATTTTTTTCTTTTTTTTTGGCTTTATTTCATGCCATTGTGTACATGTATTATTGTTTATCGGCCATCTTGGATTACATACATGTACATACAGCACGTTACCACCGTTACTTGTCAGCTGTGTATGCAACTCCACACGCGCGGGAAGTTTTGAACTGTAGTGAGTTTGTACTGTAGTTTGTTGAAAATGGTCAACTTTTTGGCTGTGGAAATGGGGGGGGGTCGTGATAAGAAATCTTTTTATCGTTTACCTGCTGTACTGACAAGAGAAGGTGACGCACGAATGGTTGTCATGGGTTTCCAGAAACATCAGTGACAGAAACCTACAGTACACATGAATATGCTCCGATCACTTCATATCTGGTGAGTAGCAATGAACGTAACTTTGCATAAATTAACAAAATTTCAGTGCACTTTGAAAATATGTGTATATCCAAATTGGTTTGCTAAATTAATAAGAGTTATGACTCGATATCACCCCGTAATAGTATACTTCCCCGATTCCTGATAGTGCCTGTACATGTAGGCCTACAAGGCTACATCACTCAAGACATGTCAAAGCAAGGAGTTGGCCATGCTCATTCCTGACACTGCTTTCCAATCATCCAGCTACATTCTTTCATATTCGCCATGGATCCAGGAAAATATGAAAAGGCCCCAATGCAATATAATGAGAAAGAAAACAGCCAGAAATAATTTTTCAAAGCCCAATATATGCCATCAGGGAACCAATCCAGATGCCATCAATGGTCAGTTGACCATGGTTGACAGTGAAATTTAGCACCGGAGAATTTCAAAACATAATTGTTCTAAGAAAACTCTCAATTTTTGAGACCAGTCCCAGATCAGATGACTGTATATATCTTTCCCTCGAAATTAATAGGTTAATATCCTATTTGTTACTATATTTATTTTGGCCATATTTTTATTAGCCCCGCTTTTTCCATATTTTTTGACACCACAGGAAAGCCATCAACACTCTATGATACTCTAACCCTGATTGGGCACCCGCTTGAAGCTTGGACACAACAAGGTAGATAGTTGCTCAGTCGCTCGTGACTCAGAGAGGTATGCAAGAAGTGTGAAGAGACAAGAGCAGAAATGCAAACATGATGCTGCGGAAGCTCTCTTACAGCTCGGGTCAGACCACAAGACTCAACCAGTGGATGATGAAGGTAAGCTTTCTGAAGCAGCTTGCCACACTGACCTTGAAGGGAATGTTCTGTCTGCATCACAAAAAGAACTCCAGCGACTTTTGAAAGAAAACAGAACACTGAAAGAGCAGCTTGCCAACACCAACAAGTTTGACGAGGTATTCTTCAAAGACAATGATGAAAATGTTAGGCATTACACAGGACTTCCAAGTTTTGCCACACTAGTTGCACTTTTTAATTTTCTCGAAGTATATATTCCACATACATTCTTGAACAGTTTAACTAAATTTCAACAACTGGTTCTCACTCTAATAAAACTTCAGCTAAATCTTTCCCATATGGACCTGGGAAACTGATTTCATGTACATAAGTCGAAATCATCCAAAATGTTTTTAAATATGACTGATATCATGTATGTGAGATTAAAGCCACTAATATATTGACCTGATCGTCAACAGTTGATGGAAACCATGCCCATGTCATTTAGAACACACTTTGGTCAAAAAATAACTGTGATTATTGACTGTTTTGAGGTATTCTTAGAAAGGCCATCAAATCTTGCAGCACGATCATCAACATGGCGTTCTTATAAATCAAACAATACGATCAAATATTTGATAGGTATAACACCACAGGGTGTAATATCCTACATATCAGAGGGCTGGGGTGGCAGAGCATGTGACAAATATGTCGTTAACACAGTAGCTTTCTGCACAAATTGTGTGTTGTTGATGTGATCATGGCAGACAGGGGATTTGATGTTTCCGACAGCATTGGAATAATGGGGGCTAAACTTCTAATTCCTAAAATTAGAAGTTTATATAGTATCAACATTTTTTTCTTCAAGTCAACCCCACTATATAATGGCACTTTCATACTAAATTCAACTTTTAGTGTAAAGAATACTTAGTTTTTGTTGCTTTCCTGTAAATTTTAGTCTTTAAAAATTTGATTATTACATTTGTATGACAGAGGAAATAATTGGGGATGTTGATTCATCGTGTATTTTACAAGCAACAGGAAAACACTTTGGTATAGAATGTATACTTACAGGGATGGTGAACTTCTGCATTAAACTAAAGCATTCATGGGGAGAGAAACTGTGTGTATGTGCCTGTCTTATTTTGGTATCTTCTTACATGTACGGTTTTACGGCACTCTGGGCAGAACCACTTCCCTTTTGGAAACTGCATTATCTGGAGACAGCTCCGATGAAACCATTTTGTTGCTGTTGTAGAGAACTTATTGGTTTCAGGGTTACAGACAGATTGAATGAGAGATTGAGAGGGTTGATCTGGATTTGTTCTGCATACTCTCTTCATCTTTGATGCTGTGATGCGGCCAGCTCGAAATTGATACCACTTCTTGCTGCTCGACTGCATGCGTGTGGCCTTCTCCATATTGTTTGCCTGATCCTTGCTGATGGAAATAGACATTTCAGTACATTTTTCAACAAGTTCGGGAATGGCAGTTTGCAATTTTCTGAGTGATACAGGCCTGGTAAGACTGTTGGAAAGTTGCTTCCTTCGGGATGAAATTGATGGCTGTAGTTAAGAACAGTGAGAATTGCAGACTTTGTATCTGCCTCATTCAGATCTTTGTAGAGCAAGTCAAGTTCGTCTTTTGTGGGGCTGGTACCTGAGCTTTTTGTTTGACATCACCACCATCAGCTGTATTGACAGATCCATCTTCAAGTACATCCAACTGCCTCTTCTTAGTTTTGGCCGAAGTAAGTCTATTTTACACGCAGGGAGATAGGCAGCTTCTTTTACTGATGCTGGTAACTTCCAGTAAGCTGGATCTTTGGTCACCGTTTTTGGCTCGGAATTTCGTGTCAGTGTAGAACATCAGTGCACTGACATGTGTACACGTCTCCCCAATGCCCGCTATACAGTCACAGTGTGTTGCCAATACTTTGCCACTCCTTTATGTAATTATCCATGGCTTCAGGGGAGTTTCTCGAAGTCGTTGTGAATGCATCACCTGTAAATCGACGAATATGGATGAAGTCAATTAATAATACAAATAATGAAATAACGGAATTCCTAGAAAACACACCCTTCAATAATAACTGCCAGGGAGTTGATGGGCAGTTCCACTGTGTCCGACGTACATTTTGGACACTTCAACAGTGTGTGTTATTATACTTATAATAAGCTTCAAAATGATATATAATTTGTTACATTTGGACCATTTTGAAATTTTGGCTCAGAGGTTGATGTTTCCGTGGAACTGCCCTGATACAACAGTCGTGCTTGGTTACGTTGTGTGGAACTGAAATTTAAGCAAATCTTTTAATTTAAAAGCAATAATAGACCAAAACAACTTAAGGCCTATTTGGTGTTTCAACTGTGGAAACATCTCTATTTTTACTTCAAACATTCATGTTCTTTCAATAGTGTTGTCATGGTTTGTTGGTTGTTTGCAACTGAAAACTGTAACTTAGTTAAGGGTCTCCATGTGTTCCAACATGTAAAAGTTCAAATAATTACATGTTTTGCTATTGAGATGTTTATATGTACAATACATGCTGGAGCTGGATTAAGAAATCATGGCTCATCACTTGAGGCACTGTGTCCAAGTCGGAACAAGAACAATGGCACTTAAAAGTTGTTAGAATGTAGAACTCGAAAATTGAGCTCCTTCCTGCACTGTTAAACCACTTAATTGATTTCCAAAGTGGCTCAACAGATCATGCAGGATTTTTAATGCAGCCAACATCTTGCAAACTCAACTGTCAACACCCAGCAAACCCTGCAAAAAAGCAAAGGCAGCAACAAAACAAAACCAAATGAAAACCGGCAGGCCCAGGCCTACAACAAAAATAAAAAGTAGGCCTTACAGTAAAATAAAAGTTCACAAAATCTTCAACTCTAGACCACGTAGACTATAGCCTCCTAGAGTCCTAGGCCTCTGCAGCTTACATGTGGCTTGCCACATTAACCCAGTGTCTTGGCCACATTCATTGGGGCTATAGGTAGTCCAAGTAACTAGGACCCTAAAACTGATGATTTTCAATCACTTTAAAAACTGACATGTCCAACTCAGATTAAAAAATTGTCAGTTTTGATTTTTCAATCAGAGGTGGACATGTCAGTTTAAAAACTGACAGTGACAAGTCCACCCGAGATTGAAAAATCTTCAGTTTTAGGGTCTTAGTTACGATTCCCCTAGTTACTTGTTGGACTAAGGCCGCGCCTATCGGCAACACCAGCACAATTAGGCATAGGGGGCTTAGGCTACATGAAGTAACAGTAACGAACAATGAAACTATGTGCCCAACTAACGTTAGGATATGGACCTAGCGTACTCTTACTCATGAAGGTCAAAAACATTTTGAACTAACGTTAAATACTAGGTTTTCAAGGAAAATTGTGGTATGAAAGTTTAATGGAGAGGTGGGCTCCAAAAGTTGTAGTAGAGATATGAAGATTCTGCACCAATCTTGTATCTTCCTGTAGGTATCCATCCCCCCTCTATGTATCTGAGGCGTCCACAAGCCCCCTTCGTGCCTAAGAGACCTCCTTTGCGCCCACAAACCCGTCTCTGCGCTATATCTACAGAAATAAAAGTGTAAATTAGAATCACTCCCAAGGCTCCAAAAATCTGATGAGGATTCTGCGCCAAATGCACTATTCACACAAGGCCCCATCGCGCCCACAAGCCCCCCCCCTTTGCCGGCTACCTCCACAGAAATAAAAGTGTGAAATAGAATCGTCTCGAACCAGAACAACCACCGTATAACACCGTGGAAAACCCCCACGACCTCACAAAACTCCCGCGTAAATTCTGTATGTTTTTAAAATTTAAAAAAAAAATTTTTCTTGCTAAATATTAAATAATAACCGAAGAAATTATGGATACACAAATGTGTAAAGTTTGACACAAAGCAAAATCTATCGACGACTTTGAAATAAAAAAAATAACTTACAAAATCTGTGCCGTTTATTGTGTTTAGAAAAAATAGACAACGCTCCACGTTTAAACACGGTAAATGTAACATATACATGCCCCGAATGTATACCTGTTTGTCCGCAAGGTAAAACTAAACGAATTTGCAAAGAGTGTTAAAAAAACCTGCCTTGCAAACATAATAAATCTAAATCAGTTTTAAAATTTTAACATCTTTCAGCAACATCGCTCCATAAGCTGGTGATAGCTTGTCCTAAAGAGTCCCAGCCCGGAACAGTACTGGACATTGTCCAGACCGCCGAACGCAGGGTCGCTCTGCCATGGGTTGTTTTGCTCTTCGGAACATCTTATCAGGTAGCACGCGGTTAAGGTGGAGGGAGATTTCCAGCAAGCCGCCTGGCAGATTTCAGCTGGAGGAACTCCTCTGAAGTACGGCCAGGACGTAGAGGCGACAAGAACATCGTGGGCCGTGGTGTGAGATCAGGTCGTCTCATCATGTTGTGCCGGCCAGTCTGAGTTAGGGTTTCATCGTGATGAGGAATAGCTGGGAATTAGATTCTCGGCAATGCTTGGTCCTGGCAAGATACCACTTGACAGTCCAAACCGGACACCATCTCTTGTCAGAATCGTCTCCTGATAGTGTGGCTATGTCAAGGCGAATATGTCGGGAGGTCGGAAGGCAGGCGTCTGATTTTTCGTCAAAACCCTGATAATTGGGATAAGGCGAACGCCGTGTGGCTCTCAGCGGATGTGACCATTGGCAATCAATAGGGCACGCAGCTTGCTACCTCGTCTCAATGTAATGACCGCAAGGAGGAATGCCAGTTTGATGCTGAGATCAGACGCATCGGACAGCGGTTCGAAGGGAGGACCAAAAAGAATGCATAGGACGCTTCCGAGGTCCCGGGATAAAAGTGACGCATTTTACGTGGGGACGCTCGACGAACATGATGGATGGCAGTGTTGTCAGAAACAGGCAATCCTTCAATGAATCCCCAGTGAACAGCCGCCAAGGCTGACTGGTAGTTGCGGATGGTGGAAGTCTGGAGGCCCGAGTGAAATAGATACATGAGGAAATCCGCTACAGAACTCACAGGAGCTTCGGGCTGGTTAAACATCGTGGTCGTCGCACCATCTGGTAAAATGTTGTAGTCGTCTGTTTTAAGGTGGACAGTCGTCGACACGGGCCGCGATGGACGCAGTTTCTGCAGAAAGGCTCGATGCCCTGAAGGATCGTCAAGTAAAGACCCTCCGGTACTGGGTGGAGGATCCCTGACTTGGGTTGGCGAAGGATGTCCTCCCTGACTGAAAGGACCAGCAGCCGTCGTACCAGGAGTCTTGTCAGTCTCGGAAAACACGGTTGGCGAGTCCAGAACGGAGTGATGAGGAGGATCCGACATGGCTCCTGTTCTATTTTGGACAGGACCCACGGGGTGGGGAAGATTGGCGTATGCCAGAAGGCCCGACCAGTCGACCTGTAGGGCGTCTGTCGCCCATGCCCGCTGGGTGAAGGAACCTAGAGCAAAATGTCGGGAGATGGGTATTGTCGGCAGATGCAAAGAGGTCGATATGAGGACGTTCGACCTCTGCAAAAATCTGGCTGACCGTGTTCGGATGAAGAGTCCACTGTGTCAGACGGACAGTGCCCCGAGGGAGTGCTTCTGCTATGCCATTGCTTGTTCCCGCTAAGTGTACAGCCTGGACGAGGTCGACCAGGCTAGCCAGGAGATGAAGCCAGGCTAATGCTGGAGGAGCCTCAGACAAGAGAAACTGGAGGACACACTGACGCAGATTGAGGATGCACTTTGGCGTCGGAGCTGCTATACCTTTGTGGAGGTCGGGGATCGCTTCAAGGTAGGTCGGCCTCTGTGATGGGTTGAGGGCCGACTTCTTGTAGATGATGAGAAACCCCAGGGTGAAGGTGAGGGGAGTGTATGCCTTGGGTCTCGTCAGGGGAACAGCTGATGATTAATCAGTCGTCTAGGTATTGAAAGATGAGAACGTCGTGCTGTCACATATGGGCTGCGAGTGTCTTGGTGACCCCGATGAAGACCCTTGGTGAAGTGGGGAGGCCGAACGGAAGAGCTCGAAACTGGTAGCTTTGGCCGCAGTATTCGAAGCGAAGGATTTTGCAGCGGGCGAGACATGGCTGGAGTCTTTTAGGAGCAGTAGGGGCGGAGCTCGACTAATGTCTCGGTGGAGGAGCCACTAGTTCATGAAGTGAGATTTTCTTGGTGGTCTCGATACGCTTCACCCCTGACTCAAGGACTTCGGTAAATTTCCCGGCGAACAAATCGTCTCTGAGAAGCGGCATATCCAGCAGGTTTTTCTTGACTGACTCATAGGGAATGTGTGCATGGCGTCCAACGCGTTGGCTCTGCGGCTGGAAGTGGCCAAAGGCAAAATGCGGGTGAACTGTTCAAAGACGGAATTAAGTCCCTAGTCGAGCCCTTGTAGGGCAAGGGCCGCAAAATCAGGTGAGACCGGAGAGTCCTTCTCGCAGGCCGAAGTGAGAAGCCATATCAAGGCGACAGAGAACTGAGTCGAAGTTGGCCCTGTCTGAATTCCAAAAGGTGTTGTGTTTGCCGGAATTGGACGAAATCTTGTATCTGGCAGCGTAAGGGATATCGGGGGGGGGGACAGGAAGCGAGAGACGTCCTCCTGGGGAAAACGGTAGTAAGATATAGTCCTGGGAGAAGTTGCGCGCCAGCGGGAAGACAAGCTCAGCTGACTCGAGGCGTGAAGGGTGACGCTTGAACGAAGTGTGCCCTTTTCTGCAGGAGTAGAGTCTGACGATGGGAGCCCAAGAACATGGATCATGTTGCGCTCAGGAAGGCGGAGGGGGCCCTCGGGTTGAGTCAGGCGGGCAATAGAGTCAGTGTCATCATCCACAGAAGAGAGCAGTTGAAAGCCTGCGGAGGGGAGAGCCGAACCGTGTTCCGAACAGACAGAGTCACCACAATCTGAGACATGATCCGGAGCCGGGTCCCGCGGGGGAACGGTTCTGGCTGGAGAACAGAGACCACTTCAGCCTCAGAGAATGCCCTTTGTGAGGGAGGAGGGACGAATACTGTCGCCGCTGGCTGCGGCTTGAAGTCTATCTTGCAGGCTAGAGAGGTGAAGGCCTCCGAGAGGGACTGGAGGGTCGCCATCCACAGGGTGGATCCGGATTGGAGCGAGATTTCTTCTTAGCCTTGGACGAGGAAGAAGAAGCCGAGGAAGATGTCTTGGCCTTGCGCTTCTTGTGGGGGAGCTGGAGGCTGGAACGGTTGGAGGTGCAGTGTGGTGGGGGTCCCCCCGAATGGCCTGTCGTATCCTACGAGGAGTGTCCCAGGTCAGTATTGGTGGCCTTATGGCTGGAGTCCACTGGCAGACCGGAGCTGCGGACGGGTTGTGGCGGCCAAAAGCCCCAGCGGCGTAGCAGCAAAAGCAAAAGGGCTGACATCATCCGATAAAACGGGAGGCTGAGCGCCGTGTTGTATTGCAGACTCGCCTGTGGCAGAAGCAGTTGGGATGTGGTAGGTAACAACGCCCGGTACCTGCAGCCTAGAGAAAGGAACAGCTCATTCTCTGGTCAACCTTGATCAAGGGTAGTGTTGCGGCATAGCAAGCTCAACCTGGCCTATTCATCCCGCCGGGTCTTTCCCTCCCACACGGCTGTTAATCTTGGATAACGCAAAACCACACCACAAAGAGCGGGACAGCCCACCAAGCCCTGCCTCACGGCCAGACCCTCATAGCATTGGGCCGTTATTGTTCGAACGTATCCACCAAATTGAGAACAGAGGGCTGCCTGGGAGCCCGCTCAACGGCCATACACAACACACTGTGACTGTTGGTCACATCCAAACCGGTAAGTAATGCACAGAAAAAGGGGCAGAAAAGAACAGCAAAAATACGATGATTATACTGAGAAATTTTTGTTGCGCGTCTACATGCAACTCCATTCCGGGAGCCAACACACTGGCTTTTGTTTGAGCTTGTGCTCCTAACAAATCGTACACGTAAGCCTTCACATTGGTGAGATTCGACACTTAAGGCACAAAATTCCACCAAGTATTCGTGACGGTTTCACACTGCTCAATCCCAGTCACGGTATAAGACTCGTGTGACTAGACCCTTTATGCGGTTTGACCCACCCGAATCCCTTGTAAGTGGCTCCTGCGTAAGTGCCATTAGGAATGTGTAACTTGTGATTGTTTTTTGCCGGGAACTGGAATGTATCCCCCGTTGTAATAAAAGCGGTGCCCAATCCATATGATAACGTGTCGCGTGTTTGTTTATAAAAAGACCTCGTTTCACCCACATTAAAAAACCGACAGGTGTCAACAAACGTTCTGTTAGATAAGACTTCAAGCTATACAAGTAGTAAGTTAGGCTTGCGGTTGCACCATGTACAAGAAAATATCTCTTTTATGAGTGTGTGGTTCTGAGAAGAACCGATGGTGGACATTCGACATTCCGAACAGTATGCTCTGTTCGTCCTCAGGAGGGTGATGTTTTGTTGTCATATTGGTTGTCGTAATGTTTATTTCAAGGTCAAAGATGTCATTGCCCAGTATGGGTACAGTCATGTCGTGTAAAGTACAAGTGAAGTTGAAGCAAGGCAGATACATAAGAGGTTTTGTCGTTGGGAGATCCCAGTCGACCCCACTAGCCGTCGATGCACACTACACCGCATAATTAACTGATTTTGATAAAAAGTCAAAGGATCGCTGATCAAATGATTCACGGCTTTGTCCGTTGTTACGCGTGGGGTTTAAACACCTTCATTAAGTTGGGAAACTCGGCAAAAATGGTGTTGACCGTTTTTAGAAAGGTGTTTGAGAAAATAAAATGATAAAACGAGGGAAAACACAGTTTTTACTTGCCTAAAAACAAGACAGATGTTTAAATTTGCCAGACGTCATAGAAAACATAGACGGTTATAGGTATATTCGCGTTAAAAAAAGTAGTGTTTCTCTCTAGGTATTACTAACGCCAACGAATCGATTGGCAAATGCACTGAGATGGCAGATCCGCTGAAAGAAGACCCGAAGAAACCCATCCAAGTAAAGTCAAATTCACCTAGAGAAGAGAAGATCTTGATGAGAGCATTTTCATTCGATTACATTCGTAGTACCAATAAAAGAATTACACGGAACACCAGAATGATTCTGGGTGGAGATGATTCTAATTCACACTGTTGTTTCTGAGGAGATAGCAGGTGAAGGAGGGACCTTGTGGCTGCGATGGGGCGGGGAGCCTAGGGAGTGATTTTAATTTTCACTTTTATTTCTGTGGATCTGGTGTAAAGGGACTTGTGAGCGCGAAGGGACTTGTGGGCGTGAAGGGGGCTTGTGGGCGATAAGGGGCTTGTAGACCCCCCGGATAGAGGGATGGATAACTATGGGAGGATACAGGTGGAATGGTGTGTTTGGCACAGAATGGTAATATCTGTACTACTGTGGTTTTTGTAATATGCTTATGAAGGGGTTAATCTGCTGCAAAACTTTCCACCATTGTGTGTACGACATAAGATGTTACAGTGCTCATTATGAAGGTCATCAGATCACAACAGGTGTAGGTAATATGGGACAGCAGTATGGCGGCCATTGTTGTGTATGGTTACTATCATGCACTGCAGTAGTAGTTGGTTATTGGTCTGCTGTTGTGTTTTAGGTAGATGTAGCTCACACCTGTTTGAGAAGGATTTCATATCAGGCCCATAACTAGAGGGGTGCAGGGGGTGTGTCAGAACCCCCTCTCCATGACTAAAAGGTCCGCTTTTGAGGCAAGAAAAGATTTTGAGTTATCAAAGAACATTTTGCGCAAAAACAAAAAAATGCCGCACGCTTTGGTATTTTTCGCCTCGGTCAATCCATTATTCTGGAGTTTTCTTGTAACCCCCTAAAACATTTGGTACGACCTAATGAATTCTGCTGTTTTTCAAAACAAAAAACCAAAGATCTATACTTATTCGCTTTGTTGAGGATTTGCACTACCCTCCCCCGAAAAGTCCTAGTTACGGGTCTGCATATTTAATATTCACGTGTGTCCAACTGCTAAGTGTATAAATTTGAAATTACATTGCCCTTTTTCCAAATGCCTTGGAAAATAATGTGAATTTTATCTGTCCTGTATTACCTATGGTAATTTAGAGGCCTTTGATGATGATGTCAGTAATCCTCATTATATCATTAAACAGTTCGAGTCATTATGTTATACTTCTCAAAAGAGTTCACAAACAAACTGTTTGTACGTATTCATGTTTATGCAAAGTACCGGTATGCAAATGAACTTCAGGGTCTCTTACCCCTATCTTCAATATGTGTCCTTTCTAGTTGCTCTCGGGTTTGGCGCCAAAATGTCGTCCAGTGTGAACAACATTTTTGCTGCTCTCAATCTTTTCGTCATTATCTACGTCATCGTTTGCGGCATGTTTCGATTGGATACCAGCTATTGGCACATTCCCGCTGTGGAATTGCCGAAGGGTCCATGCAAGGCACAACCCGACAACCAGACGTCCCCACCGCAGTGTGAAAATTACGGCAGCGGAGGTTTCATGCCGTATGGATTCAGCGGGGTTATGGTTGGAGCGGCAATGGGATTCTATGGTTTCATTGGATTCGATGTCATTTCAACAGCCGGTGAGTTCTCACAATGAAACACAAATTCTGCATAGCACTTCCATCGGACCTGTGTACAAGTGGTGCATAGTCCGAGTGGCGCATTACAGAAGCATTATAGAGTGACCACCCACGATTCCACGTTTCTGAGATACTTTATCTTGGAAAGACAAAATACTGAGATAAAAAGTCTTTCTGTGATATCGCTTCCGGGTAAGATATCCCTCCCTGATATTATATCTGGGAAAGACGCCTTTCCCCAATATCGTATCTCAGAAAGATGTCTATCCCAGATACGATATCGGGGAAGGACATCTTGCTCAGAAAGACATTTTATCTCAGTATTCTGTCTTTCCGAGATAAAGTATCTCAGAAAAGTGGAATCGTGGGTGGTCCCTCTAAGCTTCCGTAGTGCATAGGACCCTGAGGTACACAATTATAGAGGAGACCCAATATGACATGTTTAGTGTCGATCTGCGTACTTGAAAATGCATTTGAAAATGAGGCTGTATGTGCCAGCTTCACACGCACGATATACACGATAGGTATGCACTCTCTGCCACAAATTGACGCTGTGCCGACTGCTCACGATTCTTAGTCGTATTATTATCAGACTATTGAAAGTAAGGAGTCAAGACACAAAATACATGTTAAATTCAGACTTTTCAGGCTGCAAATTTTGGTGGAAGAGTCTTTCAGGATGACTTGACATGCGGCTTGAGAGCTGACGTGATCCTTGGCCCATTGCTATGACGTTACTCCCCGGCCTGAGGAAATGTAGAAAACCTGAGTCGGCTTTGACTTTCCTCACACTGCTTGCCAATCCTTTTTGCTGCAAAACCTAGAATCCATCCAGTTAAATACCAGTACCTATTCTTTCATGATACATGCGACTGAACCTTTGTAAACAATTTCGTCGTCATGAAATTCTGGCCGATTCTGGCTGTATTAATTTTGAGCTACATGTATGTGTATGCAGCCAGAAGATTCGTAACATCAAAAGAAAAAATGAGGGTAATTTACCACGAACGAGCGTACTAGTCGTGTATCTGCATGTAAACTGTGTCGAGTCTGCAGGCGCACGTGATACGAAGTTCAACACAGAGCGTCTCGGTTTCGATGCAGATATGCGCAGACAGTGCTAATGTGAAATCCTTCTATTTAATACAGCCTGAAAGTAAAAGGTCAAGTAGAAAGCTTCAGGAAACCCTTGCCTATTACATTGGGCCATCTTATCCCGTTCAATAATTTTTGGAAGAATGAGTCCTAGTTGAATCACCCCATAAAACACTCATTTTACCTTAGTTTTCCTCAAGTAATATTTAGGAAAAGTCACCTGGAGTTGGATAAAAAAACAAATTTTATTAACGACATTTTGCTTCCGGTGGTATCGTACTGTAGGTCTCCTTGTCCATGAGTAGTAATGGTAGTTATTATAGATCAGTTTGACCTCTGACCCTTGACCTACTTCCGGTGCAGTATAGATCAGGTTGACCCCACTTCCAGTCACGTGTAAGTCACGTGATAGTTATTTTTAGGTTCAGAAAGGTCGGTGGGGTTAGTAGGTCAAAGGTGAGTAGTAATCGGTGAATGGGTGAGAGGTCGACGGAGATGGTGGGCATAACCGCGACAACGGTCGAGGAGGTGGAGGGGCTGGTTAAAAGATGAAAGCAAGAAAATCGAACGTACTCACCTGAATTTGCCGCATGTCGCGCCGCGTACTCTAAAATGGAACTGCATCACAGACACGTAGACTGACGCAGAGACAGATAAGGATTTATCTCTTTTGTGAACATTTGTGACCCCGGATCGGGGTCTTGTAGAGAGGCCCAGAAAATCCAAAGCTCTCATTCCAATGACAGAATAAAAGTCTTCAAACAACGGGGATCTCCAAGGAGAAGACCAAGAAGGGGAATGACATCCAGTCCTCTGTCGTCCGCTCCGTCGGCTTTTTGACGGCTGACTGAAGCTCCTTCAGGATGGTCCTTCCCGCCAGCTCCTGCAAGGTCAGAATAGACATGGGGACAAGGCCTGTCGGGCTGTGCACTCCATGTTGATGAACCCGCGCCTGTGTACCATGTAGCGCTGCAGTTCCACGGGTATGAGAAGCATTCTTGCCAGGGTTTCTGTCACTCGGTAGTATCTCTGTTTGGTGGTCTGGAACCAGCTGCGAGTTACAGCCGCCTCGACTGCATATAGATATCTAAATATCTAAATATCTTTAGGCTCATGGTGCTGCCCTGCAGCTGATGGTGGTTGCCGTACCATTTCCGGTAGCGACCGCACCGAGCTCGCTCCTACAGACGATACAGCGTGAATAGCACGACCCACTGACCCTTCTGGCAGTGGCGAAGAGCCAGCCTATTGAAAGTGTTGCTATTCGCAATGATGACGTTGGCGTCAGCGAAATAGTCTATATTGTCCAACATGGAAAAATATAGAAAAGTGATCATGGTCTTAGCCATCCATTGACCGGAATCGAGGAGACGTTGGCCTTTGTTTAGGGCTTTTTGGAACTCCATGCTGATTCTTTGAAGTAATGAAATACTCGACCGTTTCAGAGCGAATAAATTGCCTTTGTCACTTTGTGCGCTAATGGATTTTATACAAGCACAGCATTTGTGTAATGGAAAAAACAGAAAAAAACCAAAATAATTCAGAATGAATAAAAAATGCGAGCACGAAGAATTGAATCGGACGGTCTCAGTATGTACACAGCTGCACCGTCAGGCAGACGTTCCCCCACAGAGATGTGGCTTAGAAGAATTATTGAAATTCCAGCGACGGTCTGCAGCTCGTTCAGTCTAAGGAGCTGTTTAATGCCATCTGGTTCAAGGGGGAGGAAGCTCCACAGAAGTTGTTCTTGTATTTTTACGACAGCCACTATGCGGTTACAAGATCCATGACAAGTTTTCTGTGCAGATCGTACTTTTGCGACGTTTGTTTCCGAGGATACGACGATAAAAGAAAACACAAATGCACGGCTAAGTGTCTGTGTTGTTACCGGTCTTCTCCTGACTGCGATTTTACGGGTTGGGTTGACTGCCCAGACTGTAACAGGATGTTCAATATTCCCTCGTGTTTCGAAAAACATAAGGAATCACACTCAGTCTGTCGTGGCCTTGAGGTGGTTGAAGTGGGTAGCACACTCCAGAAACATCCGTATCAGGCACGTGCTCAACGGCACGAGAAGACTATGTTCGAGTTCCACGGTTGTCTGTGGCACGGATGCCCAAAATGTTTTACGCGCAGAGACGTGACAACCCCGCTTACTTCGCTGAGCATGAGAGACCGCTATGAAGCCACCGTTCGGCGTACCTTGGATCTGAGACATGCCGGATATAACGTGGAAGAAATGTGGGAATGCGACTCTCAACGAATGGCAGACAGTAATGCAGATCTACGAGTATTTTTAGATGATCTTCAAGAGGACGCCCAAGATGTGATCCCACCCCTCAATCCAGGAGACGCTTTCTTCAGAGGAAGAACAAACACTACCAGGTTATATCACAAGTGCGGTCCGGATGAAAAAATAAAGTATGTGGACGCGTGTAGCCTCTATCCCTGGGTTTGCAAGTACGGAAAGTTTCCCCTGGGTCATCCCAAGATCATCACGGAGAATTTCGCAGCATCCATTGACGATTACGAAGGATTTGTGAAAGCCGAAGTCTTACCATCGAGAAAGCTGTACCATCCCGTTCTTGCACGCCACGCGGGCGGCAAGCTCATGTTTGCTCTGTGTGGAGAGTGTAGTGAAACTCAACAGATGACCCTCTGCGAACACGAGGACTCTCATAGAGCTATCACTGGTACGTGGGTCACGGACGAACTGAAAAAGGCTGTGTCATTAGGATACCGCATTGTCCAAATTCTTGAAGTGTGACACTTTGAGGAAACCGAGCAGTATGACCCTGAGAGTAAAACAGGGGGGTTAATTTACGGGCTACATCAACGCCTTCCTGAAGCTTAAACAGGAAGCTAGCGGGTGGCCTCAATGGTGTGACACAGAGGCAAAGAAAAACCACTACATTCGCGACTACGAGCTTCACGAAGGCATCAAGATCGACCCCAAAAATGTCAAGAGAAACGCGGGTATGAGGGCTGTGGAAAAGTTGATGCTCAACAGTTTTGGGGGGAAATTCGGCCAGAGAGAAAACATGCCGAAATCTGTCCACGTGGATTCCCCAAAAGATTATTTCGTGTTGCTTCTCGATATCTGAAAGACCGTCAACCGCGTTGACTTTGTGAACGAGGAAGTCTTGCAGGTCCGGAGGCAGCAGAACGACGACTTTGTAGAGGCAGCGGGAAATACCAATGTGGCTATTGCAGCCTACACTACGGCACAGGCTCGGTTGTAGTTGTACTCTTTTCTGGAGCGTCTGGGTGAGTGTGTCCTTTATTACGACACGGACAGCATCATATACGTCGTCGATCAATGATGGACAAGGTCAGTACGAACCTCCTCTGGGCGACTACTTGGGCGACCTGGCCGACGAGTTAGAGAAAGACTACGGACCGGGAAGCGACATCACTGAATGTGCTTCTGGAGGGCCAAAGAACTACGGGTACAAGGTTCTCAGCACCCGTTCAAATAACAAACTTGCAGTGTGTAAGGTACGGGGAATCACTCTCAATTACCGCAACAGAGGGATTGTCAACTTCGAATCCTTTAAAGAGATGGTGTTGTCTGACGCCGAGAGAGGCGAGGAAGAAAGAGAAAACAAGAGAACCGTCACTGAAACTCACAAAATAGCCAGAGGATCGCAGGGTCAAGTGATCACTACACAGGAGACAAAGAAGTACAGGCTGGTTTAAAACAAACGGGTGAAGACCCACGATTTTAACACTCTTCCCTATGGATACTAACATCACTCTTCTCGCGCCCCTCCCCCTTTTTTTTACCTAACGCTACGTCATTTAAATGATCACGAATCAGTTATTAATACGTGCGATGTCCTCGATTAAATCACTTGAACAGATGGACGAGGTTCTGAAACGTCCATTTAGTTGCGTAGTCGCAGGTCCGACTGGTTCTGGAAAGACTCAATTTGTTAAGGAATTACCTGCGCCGAGCGGGAACTCGTCCGTCATTGTTCCATTTCTTGAGCACGTGACTCCCGATCAAGATGCTTATAACCATCTGGCAAGTGTTGCCCCTTACATACATTTTGTGGAAGGTTTTCTGGAAGATCTTCTTTCCTCGTTGGACCGTTCACAGAGAAACATGGTTGTGATAGATGATCTCATGTCGGAATCCGGAAACAACAAGAAGGTCACCGAACTGTTCACAAAGGGTAGCCACCACAGAAATTTATCCGTTGTTCTCATTTTGCAAAATTTGTTCTACCAGGGAAAAGAGATGAGGACAATCAGTCTCAACTCCCATTACATGGTGTTGTTTAAAAACCCTCGAGATGCTTCCCAAATCATTCATCTCGCCAAACAGATGTATCCGGGAAACTCCAAGTTTTTAGTAGAAACCTACCACGACGCCACATCGTCACCTAACGGCTACCTGATGATGCTAGACTTAAAGCCGGACACGTCTGAGGAGATGAGATTAAAACCTCACATTTTTCCCAACGAATACACCGTTGTCTATGTGCCCAAGGCTTAAATAAGAAGATCCAACGTATGCGGCAGTCATTTGAAGATGTCCAGGCGGCTGAGGAACCACGCTTCGTTCCTGTGCATTCTGGCCAAGTGCACTCCGAAACAACGACAGACCATCGTGCAAGGGGCCAACAGGGAGCTTGTTGCCTGTTTGTGCGAGTGTGCCCTCAACATTTCAAACGGTAGCATTCCCCTCACGCCGAAAGAAACGAGAAAACTTAGAAGGTACAAGCAGCAGATGAGATACCTAGCGGACAAGAAGGTCGGCGTGCTAAAAAAAGGAAAATTCTCCGTCAGAAGGGGGGATTCCTTGGAGCTTTGCTCACACCGATACTGGGCGCTCTGGGTGGCATGTTGCTCAAATAAGAAACATGGAGCACGCCAAGAAGATTGTTTTGATTCCCCACGAGACCTTAAACCGGTTACAAGCAGCTAGACGACTCGAACAAACCCCCATCACTAGAGTCGTGCACGGACTGGACTCTGAAATGAGACGGCATCTGGAGAGGCAAGATATAGGAGCAGAAGAAAAATTAAAACTGTACCACCAGACCCTGGGAAAGTACATGCAGTATAACAAACAGAAAAATTCCCATGACATTGACTCTGGAATCGAAATCATCGGACCACCCCCCTCGCCTTGAAAAACAAACGGGTAAGATCACATCCGATTCATTCAGCTTAGAAAGAGAACTCCCCAAACTGGATCCTGAGGAAGGAGTGGAAGAAAAAAACTTTGCCACCACTGCGCCCGACAGAGATGAAGATTCGGGCTGTCCTCTTTATTTGCAGAAGCTTAGCATCTACCAGATGCGTCCCCCAGCAGGCCTGAGTTTGGAAAGCTGCGTAAAAAGAAGGGGAAGGGGAAGAAAGCCGGACGGCCTGCCACTACCTGTATGAAATTGACACCATATTGAGCACCGTGACCTTCTGAACCAAGCTCATTTTTAAGTCGCTCTTCATCATGGATTGTTGTCCTCCAAGACAACAGTGCAGAATCGGCAACATATTAAAACGGTGCGCTGTGTACTGTTGTGTTGCCGCAGCACGCTCATCATTGAACACCGCGAGAGTACGGATGGGAGAGACATACCTGAAAAAAGTGTATTATGACCCAAAACATCCCGCAGCATTCGGTGGTGTAGAGGCTGTTTA
>NW_019091551.1:133992-161361 GCF_001949145.1 Acanthaster planci
AACGAGGGATGGCGTTGGGGAATATTTTGACTCGTACGGGCATCGACCTCGGTTAAGAGACATAAGAGCTTTTATAAGAAAAAATACGAGTGCATCGAGATACAATAGCTACCCCCTTCAAGGTCCCTTAACGACTGTTTGCGGTCAATATTGCGTATTTTTCTTATTGCATCGATGCAGAGACATCAGCATGAGTAAAATTGTCAACATGTTTTCAAAAGATACCTCGGACAACGATACATCGGTAAATGAATTTGTTCGAATGCATTTCCCTTCCCTTGGAACTAAAACGCACGACATTCTTTTCGTTTTTCGACAAATTTCAAGAGCGCTTACAAGACCATGAGATGAATGCAAGTTATTATGCTCGAGCATTAAATAATTCCATTCGTGCATAATTTCGATTAATATTTATGGGTTAAACTTTATACTTAAAGTAGCTTTTGTTTTTCCATTTGTCAGTCACTTAAAAGGCTTCCATCAACAATTAGTTGGTTGTTTTGTTTACCATTGATACTTTTAGTTGTTTTTGGGTTTTTTCGGAGTACTTAATTTAGAAGTCAATTCATTTCAAAACCATTTTAGTAACCTTACATAGAGTTAACGCATTTCCCATACATGTACTTTAACTGCTCTTGTTAACTTGCTTCTTTCTTTGAAATTTTTTTGGGGGAGTTTGTTTTTTTGTTTTTGTTTTTTATTATTGGCTTATATGTTTATTTTACGTTTTGTTTCAATTTGGGACTTTGCTTTTTTTCTTCAAGGTAGTCAACTGGTACTTATAAACTTCATGTCTTTGTTCATTTTGTCTCAACTTCTTGATTTTGGTTTAATTCTGATCAGAATTTATTAAAATATTCAGTACTGAGTACAAAGCAAAGTGTGATGGTCCACACAGTTTATGAGTCTCTGCTTGTCTTTGTCTTTCTTCATTTAATTTAAAAAGTTTGATTCGTACCAATTGAAAACCTTACACCGAACTTCACAACTATTCTATTACAACTTTGTATCAACTAGGCATTTTTTTAAGCAAGATACAAGTCCATAGCATACATTTTAGGCACGCACCATTACTTCGTGTGTGTCAACTTAAATACAAAAAAATGATTATTACAAATTCCTAATTTTATAAACACCAATCGTGCGCCAATCCTGCCATAAACCATAATACACCGTTTTCAAACTTCTTGACAACTTCTTCTCTAAACTTAACGAAAATTCTAAACTATTACACACTTACAGATAAACTTGGGAATCTTCAATTACGAACAAAATACTTTAAAAGATTTTTGTACACAACCATAAACTGACTCAAATTGATGGTTTTCAAACATTTGGAAAAAGTTCTAATCAGCGATTCTACAGTTAACAGGTCAAACAGACACTGCTCTAGGGCAATGGTGAAGTCCAAGTGCTGATCCTTCTGTGCGTACAATTTTAAAATGTTCCTCGAATCGGCCATCAAATACATCATAATATCTTCCATAAACTACCAAAACTCTGGGTTCAAATCACGACACATACATTTTTCTTTGCCTAGTTTCTCAGAGGCAGCATCGAAAAGTTCAATTGCCGCCTGTGGAAGCAGGAGTTGAACCACTGTGACATAGTAATCGGAGGCAAACTCCTCCAGAACATGCTCTGTGGTGATCCAGACGCATTCGTGGTCCCACTGGCTTGGAGAGTCAACTTCGCACCCCTCACACGGTACACGATCTTTCGAGGACAGCTCTTCAATTTTGTTCACAACTTATTTAACAAGAATCTTTTCTAACAGGGTTTTAACTCGCTGTTCGCAATTGGCCTCCACGCCTACACACAAAAATAATGCAATAAAACCAACGATTAAACTAAGCCCAAAACTTCTTAAAATTTGTTTAAGAGTCTCTTGACCAGTCTCTTCCTGCGTACAGCTTCGGAAATAGCTTTGGCGTGCGACATCAGCATGCTCCGCTGTGAAGCAGTCAAGTTTATGCCTTTCTTCTTAGCAATCAGCCTTGATTTGTCCGTGTTCCAGAAGTACTCTCTCACGTTGACGTAAGTACTGCCCCGGAAATTTTTAACAAAGATGTAACGCTCACCTTCCAGGTGAAACCTGTCTGCGTCGCGTTTGTTCTCCTCTTCATCAGGGTCCTGGGGAAAGAACCCCTTCACAGCTCTCTTCCTCTTCGCGGCAAGATCGGGATGGGCCTGCGGTGCACCGGCATTGAAATCGGGGGTCCACAAGTCAGCATTCTCCGGCTTGGTAGTGCTAACGACCCCTGTTGCGGTAGCGCCCGACCCGCAATGAAACGAATCTTGGGTAGCTTCATCCAGGGTGGCGGCTAGCTCGTCACCGGTGAGGTCGGAGGGAGCGTGGATCTCAAGCTGCTCCAAGGCGGGCAGGGGGTCGATGACAGGGAGCTCCAGCTGACGGTGCCCCGTTACGACGTTACGGTAGTAATATCTCTGCTCCTCGCCGCTGTACACTTTGCGCCATCCGGCT
This sequence comes from Acanthaster planci, assembly GCF_001949145.1. The sequence goes on from NW_019091551.1 coordinate 136,478, forward strand.
CTCAGGTATTGAGCGGTTAATGCATCGGTGCTCACCGCATCGTCGCTTGCTTGAGACGCCGCTGATACTGACGGCTGTACACCAGCCATATCAGTCTTCTTGGTAGTTGCCTTTTGCGTGTCCGACCATGTTTGCAATGACGCTCAACTATTTGGTAAACCTTCAGTCTCACTAAATGTGGTTCTCATGGCGGTAGGTTGGGATATGATCTATAGGGTCCACCCAGCGTGGCATTTATATCGCGCAGGGGTGTCAGGTACCCACGCGGAACTGATAAATATAGGTGTAACCAATCGTGCCGTGCAATGAAGGACTCAATGCAATGAAGATTAGTGAACCCACGCGTTCGAAGCGTTCCTTCTTGGGATGACCGTCAAACTCTTTTGTTCGCGAGATAGATACTTTACTAATTTTAGCATCTTCCCCATGGGAATTGACGACCGACGCTTTCTAAAACAAAGGAGATCCATTTGCGTTCGTGGACTCCTTTTGTATTCAACACTTCTCGACCATAGCCATAGCCATAGTGTGTGCGCATAATAACAATTTATTTGTAAACTGGTTTATGGAAGGCAACGATCAAGGCAAAAAAAATGGCAGGTGTATTGACTTCAATGTATTGGCAATGAATAAAATCATGAGTTATTTTTAGGTCGTGTTGCATGAAATGAGGCATTCTTGTAATTATATGTAATCGTGTGTTAATAATCTCCATGTTGTCACATTATCTGCTCCGAGCGGAACAAAAGAGGACGTGTTTTGGGTACCCACCACATAGGCCCGCCATGAGGCGCGCAAGTATATGCACACTTGACTCGGAGCACGCTTAGTGTGCATAACTAATTTACTCCGGCATTTGTGGTCTTGGCGGACATGCAGAACACGTGCAAGAACCCGCTAGTAACCACCTGTCTTTCTTTTTGCCGATTGGGGGTGCACTTCAGCTCGGGGCAGATATCATAGGCTAGCTGTGATCACACGCTATCATACTATCATACATCATATTGCTATCAGATATCATATCATAGCTATCATAGGTGTACTATAACCCGACAGGTTATATGAATCGACACAAGAGGATGACTTGAGACAAAGTTGTACTGTAGTTGATGTGGTTTATTCGGCTGGCTCGATGTGCGGCTCTCTGCCCAATTGCTAGAACTCATAGGGATTTTATACATTTACTGACTGAGTAACTCTGGCCCTGATCAATGGAGTCACAAACTTCTTACCAGATATTTTCGAATAATTAATTACCGTCCATCCTGGGTTTCCCAACAAGTAGGCCTATATATGTAAAGTAATGTTGTTGAAAGTTTTAACGCAAGACACCCCGATCATCAGCTTCATTCAAAATCGTCTGTATGATTACGCTTGTCTGTGACTGCTTATACTCCCTTGTACTGTTCTTCATGCTTTTGTGAGGGAACTCCTCAAACGCGGGTAGTTCCCCCTTGTGTAAGTTTAACTACTACTTAACTACTGTTTTCGAAAAGAGCTTTGGTGACAAATCTATGGTTTTGCCCACTATGTTACTATTTTTCTAAATACTTTAATGACAAATACCATGTAAATATTTTTGTCTGATACTGTTTTTTCCAAAAAGTGAAAACATGCACATTTCGTGAAATGAAACAACTGCTTGCATGACAGAATTCTTATAGCTCTCATTATGTTGCAAACTACCCTCTAAATGGGTTATGCGCAGTTCATAATTTCCACGTTGAAACATGCGCGTCAAGTTGAGCATGAATTAATGTGTGCCACCATCACCCATGGTTTTATGGGTGATGATTGCACACCTTGATTCGTGCTCACATATTTCAAATGTTCTCTTTGATTGCACCCATAATACGCACGATACTACACGATGTGCGGCGCCCCCCGTCGTAATTTTATTTAATTTGTTGACCTCCGATTATGCTGGATAAAAGTTCACCTTTAAAGTTGCCGCACAAGATTGTTTGCTGGCCAATATGCACAAGCGGGCACACGCGGAAACGAGCGAAAGGCGAGGTTAAATTTTTCTTCCAAACTCTTTCCATAGCTGAGGAAGCGCACAATCCACAGAAGTCCATTCCCCTGAGTACCATGGCCACAGTATTCTTCGTATTCCTGTCCTTCTTTGGTGTGTCCATTGTACTGACCATGATCTGCCCTTACTACCTCCTGGACGAAAAGGCACCCTTGCCTGAAGCTTTTGAGCGGATTGGCTGGACGGTAGCCAAGTATGTTGTCACGGTGGGCGGCATTGTGGGATTGTTTACCAGGTATCTTTACCAGCTAAAACGTAGTTGTGTGTAGATACTTTAGTATAAAGTCCTAAAGAAGATAACGATCCCTGGCGCAAATCACGAGTAAGTATTATAGTATGGTTATTCTGGACACAAACACATTTGGGTACCTACCCGACCCCCCAGAAAAAAAGTGTTTTTGGACTCCACCCCACATCTCCGGACTCTCTCGCTACACTCGCTATGATTGTTGCAAATCAGGAAGCTCTTGCTCTAACGAGACAATCTGACGCTCTACCCGACTTAGCTACCCAACTCAGCTACCCGATTCGTTTGCAACCAGTCAAAACCCCCCATTTCACAGCGAAACGGAGATTTGGGGCTGTCGAGCAAGTAGTACAACGTTAGACCCGTCGTCACCTTTTACCGTTGCGCCTTTTGAACTAACTCGTACACTTCTCGATTTTTGGTACATGTCGACGCTCCATATCGGATCGCTTGCTCTCTTCACGATGCCACTTTCTTGTTCACCCGGGTGGTACAAGTATCGAACCAAAGCGTTGTTGGGTAGTATACAAATACAGCATGGTTTGAGGTGAAGCAGTGGGAAATACTGGTCCCGAGGTGTGTAGGTCAGCTTGACTTCGCGTCGGTCATGCTGACCAGTAATTCCCATTATTTTCCCGAAGTAAAGAATGCTGTATTTGGTTTACTGCACCTCATAAATTATATTTAATTAAAATGTCTAATTTTGAAGGTTCGGACAGACTAAGAAACCTCTTCAAAATCCAGCTTTTTGTCTTGACAGAATTTTTCCAGGAGCCTCACTGCCTTGTCAATAACTGCTTTCGTAGATTTTGCATCTTTTTTTCAGCACAGTAAGTTCAAGTTCATGTTCAGATAATTATCGATAAAGATGGAAGTCTAACATTACTTGTACTCAGAGACGCCATTGTTGTTTCTCAGCTGCTAAATTTCCGTGTAATGCATAGTCGAGTGCAGATGTGCATGGCAGCAGGGCTTCAGTAGTCTGGTGCTGACATACGTTTTGGGTCTTTACTGTAATAGTTATTAGGATACAACTCTAGAGTGGTTCCATAAAGATAAAATGACATACACTGCACATTTACAGGGCGGGTTCCAGAGGGATTTTTTGGTGCTACCAGAAAAAACTACATCACGGCAGCGAGGTGGATAGCACCGGTATGACATCACATGTTCGCGTATCATTTCTTCTTTCCAGACGCTAGGTAGAATTGGCCAATGACGGGCTCCGATTTGCTCATGAATATTTATGAGGTGTAGTTAAATTTTGCTGGTTCTCTTGGGGAGCAGTCGGCAGCTGTTTCACTCGATCTAGCTTGATAGCTTCATTGGGAACTGCGTTTAATTAAACCTGGCCTTTTCTCGATTTAAAGCCCAATGACTTGGGTAACCCTGATACACATTGTACAGATTTCTCACTTGGATTGAACTTCTGCGTATTGGTGCCCAAACAATCGCTCGGCTGGAGCCCTGCTAAACCTTCCTGCAGTCCCTTGCAATCGATGAACCCCTGGTTCACCTACGAACGGTTTTACCCCCTTGTTTTATGAGAGATTTTAAACTCACCTTTAAATTCCGAGCCAGAATCTATGTTAAGCAATCGAGGCCAAGTCAAAGGAGATCTGCCGTAATTCGTTTTATAGCGTCCGTCACTTGTTCGGCTGTTTTGCTAGTCAGAGGTTCTGCTTCTTTGTATCTAGAAGCAACGTCGACCACCGTTAACGCATATTTGTACGGTAAGTTTTACCCCTTGGGCCTTTTGGCACACGATCCCAGAGTAAATACAACACGTCCATTTGGTGCGTGTAGTTGGTTCAGCAAAGTCTTTTTGTAAGTGGTCGGCCTAGGTATATACCCTAGGGCAGGTAGACAAATTTGCCAAAAGGCTTGTTTCGCTAACCAGGCTCTTACTACACTTCTATTGATACGGTTTTTTTTTGTGTAAATTTTCAACGGCTCCCTCTCCTTTCCAATAACCTCTAGGGCTGTAATAAACATCTTTGAGCTTTGGGGTGTAGGACTTTTGGGTTTCGGACGTTTGAGTTTCGGACTTTTGGTTTTCGTTCATCTTTGAAAAAAGAAGAAATTAACCTGAACCAAAATTTCTTTACCTGTAGTGATAAACCAAATAACCCACAAGGGCATTTCCACCCAACACAAACAGGAGTTCTCTTTCTCGTTGATTATCGCTGGGTGTGTAAAAATCACTCAACGTGGACTCTGGAGGCAGACCCGACAGTAAGTACTCCCCGTGATTTCGTTATACGCCATCAAAGCCTCGTCCACATTTTTAAACGTTCGCTCTGAAGCTTTTTGCATATGAATTTGCTCATTTAAAAAAATGTAAAAGTCGAACACGATTTCGCTCCCATTGTTGTTTTGCTTGAGCCAATTGTTTTAATTCTAAATCGTGTCTCTTGCATCCTGCATCGACCTGTCCTTTCGAAATGCTGCTAAACAAAAAACTAGACCCCTTGAATGCCAATGCGTTGACAGTAGCTCCACCAACCATCATCAGAACACTCGCCATAGTTTGATTTTGGTTTTACCTAAAACCATCAAAAACCTAGCTAACAAAAATAGAATCAAACTTCAAAAACTCAAACTCCACATTTTTTTGGTGCTTTAGTTTTTGAGGCTTATATGTAAACTCAACCGGCCACAAATATGATTTACAGTAAAACGCTCAATCCAAACCGTCGTCTGAAAGTTCCCAGGGTCATAAAGGTGAAAGGCGTGAAGTGGACATTACTCACAACCCCAGCACCATAGTTGCGAAACAAAAACTAATCGTTAAGTTTCCACCTTTAGGCGTGGACGACGTAATAGTTCCCGGTACTGCCAAACTGTCCTTTAAACTCAACCTAGGTGGGGAACGGACGACAACAGAATCGTTTTAGCTCGCAACTTGCTTTAAGAGCTGAACGTCAGTCTACATGGAAATACCACCATGAGCCATAGATACGCAGATGTTTTCGCAGTTTCAAAGACAACTGGCTGCTCGAGACTCTAACCAAAAATAGGGTATATTTTGGACTCGAAAGAGAAAACGTGTCTAGACGCCGGATCGGCGCGGGGGAAGCGTCTGATTCAGCCAACGATGGAAAAGACAAAGCAATCGCAGACGCTTTTGGTATTGATACGCCACTCCTCTGGACGTCAAACTATTAAACGACCACAAGCCGTTTTTGCCCTCGGCCCTAAAGCAGCCATTGACATATGAGCTCACTTTTAACGATCATGATAAAGTGGTCAAGTCTACAGATACAGCTGCTCAATATTCCTTGTCGGACCTAGCTCTCGAATGCGAAGTAGTGACCAATTGCGAACTCGTGCAAACGATTCGCAATAAACACCAAGGTCTAACATATTATTTTTTTGACTTTTTTTATTGTTTGATTGCGTGCATAACTTAGAAACTTTGGTGGTAAACAAATCAGATACCCCGTGGAATATTTTAATAAACCAACCCATTAAGAGTCTCAAAGGGGTGCTAATCTCTTTTGTAAAGAGAGGAGGGGGAGCAGTGGTAGGACTGGACATCAAATGATGCGACGAGTGACTTCCATCTAGAGGTTCTTTGAATGTGCCATTTAATAACAGGGAGCATGTAGACAATATCCCTAAGAAAAATCCCCCAGTAATGGCACAGCCTGGCTACCGTAGCTAGGTGAACATCAAGAACCAGTTGCACAAATCAGGTTCAGTTCGGCGAAACTGCCGAAAATGGTTCAAAAATGTCTCCGTTAGGACGAGCACGTCTTCGTCAGGGCTGACAAAAATGGCAGCTTGGCGGGCCAACAATCATGTGATCGACGTTAATGCATTACAACTTTATCATGATTTTTGTCACCTAAGCCAAACATTACCAAGGAATCAGGGCCAAATCGCGGGCGCAAGGGCCTAAGAACCACTAGGCGCTACAATGGTTATCTCGTAGGGGGCCTCGCGCTCAACCCTCCCAAATAGCATAACACCAAAAAAAAAAAAAAAAAAAAGCCTCCATAATTTAAAACCCTCCTTAATTGTAAAATTGAGTTAAAAGTATGGCAGAAGGAGGGTTTGGCCCAGAAGAAATACCCCTTAACAAAATAGACCCGGGCGTGGAAGACCAAGACCTGCAAAACCAAGAAGATTTAGACTTGGACGACACATCTGTACCCAGAGAACAAGAAACGACGATTACAGAAAAGGAAAGACCAACCATGACGGATCCTTATGACGACATTTTTTATGAAGGAAGGAACGTATTTATAAATAATCCTGAAGTAGATGATTTCTATTGTGAGTTTAAACTTGCCGGTAGAACTGACCTACCAAGACCCAACTATGAAAATTTTGAATACCAACAAAATAAACGTCTGTTTTATAAATCAATAGGTAGATACAGAGAAGTATTGCTAACCTATTGAAATAGAATGGGCTCACCTGTAAAACTAGATCAAATAGCAAAGAATGCTAAAAAATGCCGGTTATCCAAATGAACCAGATTTTGTTAGAAACGAACTGGGTTTCCTTACTTATGGAAGAAATATTCGACAAACACAATCGACCTTACCTGCCGTTAAAAACCCCATAAACATCCTGTTACAAGAACTTCCCAAAGAAGCAGATCGAGTGAGTGAAAGTATAGAAGACCTTATCCAGACAAAGATTGTACGGGGCTCCCACACCAGTTCCTGCTTCTCCTATACCGGGCATTAAAAACGAGATCCAGAGGCAGCTGCAGAACTTGGCCAACGTGTAAATGAAAATCGGTTTGTCGGCGTTGGGGGCTTTACCGGAAGTAATGGGCCTCGAGCTTAACCAAGAGAGGGCACACTTATCCTAGCAGTCGTGACTCCGCTTGCGGTACTTACTACGTCTCGCTGGTTCTCGAAGACGTTTCATCACTGATTTATTCCACGGTAAACCAGGTAATCCAAAAGACTGTTCCCGAACTTTTTTGCGCACAAGGGATTTTAGTAACAGTGAGGGGTGTAGTGCACTAATTCAAGCCCCATCGAAAACAGTTTGAAATAAGCATTGTTTGGGGTCCAATAACATGCGTACCAACATCCCTAAGGTATCTGAAACACACGTTAAATTATTTTATGGTCCTTAAACTTTTACTTTCTTTTCAATTTTCTGTGGGTTGACCAATGACATTTTGAGTTATTCCCACAAAACAAAATTACCCCAACCCTCCCAAAAAGCGATTTTCCGAAGTCTGCTTGCAGCCATTCTTCAAGTGACAACCTTCAACTTTCTCGGGTACCTTGGACCACTTTTCAACCGTAGCCATTCTGCTTTCAGATGAAAGCCCAAAGACCCAAAGAGTTGATTCTGGCAACGATGTACACAATTTCACCATTTTGGGGGCATACAGCTAGTCTCCTTTTTCAAAATATACTGTGGGGGCACCTTAAATGCTAATGGTCTGGCCGGAAATAGTGGAATGCACCCTGAGGCGGAAACAAAGCTCTTGGGTATTGAAATTGGGAGTAGCTGAAACCTTTTGACGATTGAATTAACAAGACAAAACGTGAATAATCATGGTGCGAGAAACACGTTGCGGATTTTGTGAAATAAAATATGAAAACAATAAAGTGGAGGAACTGCGAGAAGGGAAATTGCTATCAGAACCAAAACACGCTTTCAGTGTCATAGAATTTGTGCAAGAGGGGAACCACAATAGGGCAGAGTGATACCACAGCATGGGATTTTAAACTCTCCTTATGAGGTGTTGTCAGTAAGTCTTATCGGAGGCTGTAATTTAAAGCTTTATCTAGTTGAAATCAACAGAAGCACATGTGCATACTTTCAGGCTGGGTTTAATTCTATTTTGAGAGAAGGCAAGGTAAAAAATCCTAGGAATTAATTAGTAAATATAACTTATCAATCAAAACTGTTGACAGATAAACACAACTTTTATTGTGTTACTTTTTTCTCTTTACATTTCCAGCAAAGTTCGAAAACTAAAAAATTACAATAATTTACATGCAAACAAATTCACACACACGTCCATTATACATAAGTCTTTTCGCAGACTGGTACTAAGGATAAACCTTAAGTACATGTTTATGATTTACATAGAAATATAAATTAATCTTATATTAAATTCATAAAGACATTCGAAAAAGTTACATGAAAAAACAAATAAACCACACTTCCTCATAATGCAATATGAAAAGATATCGGGAGAGTGCGTCACAACCATGGCTGTGTGCATCATCAGATTGCATCATCACAGACAACAATGAACTAAAGTTAATAGAACTTAAATGTCTTTATTCTTGTAAAGATTCAGTGATTATAAACTGGAAAATTAAAAAACCAAACGTTCGGTATCTCAACTCTCAACGTCCGCCAGGATCCAAATATGTGAGCAGGGCGGACGTCGGACCCAACAGTTCTGGGGGTAGGCTAGGCCTAGGCTTATATGAACTCTTCCCACTTAAATACTAATATTAAAGCTAAGGCTGTAACTAACCTGCGATGACCCAACCTTCCCGACACGGTGATCCATAGTTGCAATCGCCTACTTGACTTCAAAGGGAAACGGGAAAAGGTTACCTCTTGGACAAGTTTTCAACACCCACACATGGCACGGGGGGACGATGACGACGACGATGAGTCAGCCATTTTCTCGCCTTCCTCAAAGCCGTGCCGTCTGAATAAAAGACCTTGGCTAGATAGCCTAGAGCTTTAGAATGCATGCACGGGCACTAAAATTTTTGAAGAGTAAACTGAGTACACGTACTTCGGTGCATGCACGAGACGACAAGGTCTACATGCGTGCTAGTGTCGCAGCGTGTCACGTCATGCCGTATGTATGCACCAAACAAGATGGCAATCAATTGAGTACTGCGGACCACCTGGCTCTGTTCAACCGTTGAGAGAGTATTTCTAGTCGAGGCGGAAAGGGAACGTGTTGAGTTTGTTGTTAAACGCTGTGGGTGTAGGGGGCTCTGGATAGAGGTAGTGCCTTTGGTATTCGGCAGCTGCATCCTACACCGTACCTGTTAGGGTAGACGGGCACCACTGGTCTGCATTCGTCTCCTAAACTATCACACGCTGGCTCCAAGTGCCACACCCTGGTACACCGCTTCAGCTGGCGGGCTAAACCACGTGAGGGGTTGGTGCTTACACTGCACCACTAGGCTGGGGAGCTGCACCCGCAGCCAACGGCAGGGGCGGAAGGGCTCCCTAATGAGCCCAACGTCCAAGTGTACGGACCGAAGGCGATCCATACCATATCCTGTGGTCACGGCTGTCGGTTGTAAGCTCAGAGAGGAGACGGGTGCCGTTGAGCAAATTGAAACTCAGTGAAAGGACATGAGGAGGAGACGTAGTGATAACATGCCGGATCGGTCGATGCCCGGATTAACAATGACCGCGCGTCCGCACGGAGATGAGAAGAGGCACCAGCAGAGGGTGGCATTCATCGTCAGGACGGAAATCTCCAGCAGTGTCATTAGCTGCACTCCCATCTCCAGTAGACTTATCTCCATACGCCTCTCAGCCGGGCCACACAACATGACCACCATCCAGGCGTACGCTCCGACTACAGACCATGACGACGAGGAAATGGAGAAATTCTATGAACAGCTGGACAACACCATAGCAAAAGTCCCCAAGGACATCCTTGTCGTCGAAGGAAACTGGAATGCCAAAGTAGGCCCAGATACATATGAAAATTGGCCAGGGACAGTAGGGTGTTTTGGCTTTGGGAGGACCAACGATAGAGGCCTCAGGCTTCTCGAGTTTGCCAAGAGCCACCACTTTGCCGTGGCCAACACTCTCCACTCACATAAGCCGTCCAGGACAACCACCTGCTACCCTCAGAACGGATAGTTTCACAATCAGATCGACTTTATCCTCGTGCTGCAGTGTTTCAAATCCAGCATTAACAAAGCCCAGACAAGATCATTCACAGGCGCCTAAATCGGCAGTGATCAGGACCTTGTGGTGCCAACCTTCAAGCTGAAGCTGAAAGTGAAGCGTGGTCTCTGGAACCCACGCATCCGCTTCGACCTTGAGAAACTGAAAGACCCGAAGATTGCAAAGTGACAGTCAAGGCGCTGACCACACTCTGCCAGAAGATCTGAGAGGAGAAGTGACCCATGGAGTCATCCCAGTCCCTAGTTATCCCCTACCAAAGAAGGGCAACCTCAGGCAGTGCCAAAACTACCGCACCATTAGCCTCATCAGCCACCCCAGCAAGGTGATGCTTGGCGTCATCCTCAATCGGTTGAAGGCGAAGGCAGAGGAGGTACTGTCTGAGAAGCAGGCAGGGTTCAAAGCCGGCCAAAGCACAATGGAACAGATCTTCAACTGCAGAGCAACTACAGAGAAGCACCTACGACACCAGCGCGAACTGTTCCACAACTTCATAGACTTCAAGAAGACCTTTGATAGAGTCTGGCACAAAGGTCTATGGAGTGAACTCCGAGGCTTCAACGTTGAAGAAGGCCTCGTCCAGGCCATCTAATCCCTGTACCAACACTCCAGCAGCGCAGTTCTCCTGAACAACGAGCTCCGTGAGTTTTTCCAGACAACAGTTGGCGTTAGGCAGGGCTGCTTGCTCTTGCTGGTTCTCTTCAACCTCTACCTGGAGAGAATCATGCTGAACACTATACGCGACTATTACACCTCCATCTCCATTGGTGGAAGACCAGTCTGCCTCCTCCGCTTCACAGATGACATTGACCTCATGGGTGGCTCCAACCAAGAGCTCCAAGACCTGACGAACAACTTGGTCAGATGCGCTAGCTCATACGGCATGGAGGTGAACAGGTAGAAGTCGAAGGTCATGGTGAACTCCTTAAACAACACTAGTGCTTACATCACCATGAACGGCAAGCCTCTGGAGGAAGTTACATTGTTCAAATATCTGGGAGCTACACTATCCAAAGATGGCTCCTGCATGGCAGAAATCCAGATCCGAATCGGCCAGGCTCAACAGGGCGTGGAGGAGTAACATCGGCTTCCCAACCAAGTTCAGGCTCTACAAGGCACTCGTGCTCTTCTTTCTGCTATATGGGTGCGAGGCATGGACCCTCCTGGCAGGCACTGAGAAGATCATTCATGCATTGAAACCAAATGCCTGAGGAGACTCCTACGCCTCTCCTACTTGGAGCACAAGACACACGAGTACGTCAGGGACAAAGTCAAGAGCCTGATGGGCCCCCAGGAACCACTCCTTGCCACTGTGAAGCGACGGAAACTTCTCTGGTACGGTCACATCATACAACATGACAGTCTCTATAAAACAATCATGCAAGGCACCGTTGAGGGCGGGCAGAAGCGAGGCCAACAACGAAAGAGCTGGTCAGACAATGTCAAGGAGTGGACCAATATGCCTCTACAGGACACCTTGACCCAGGCTGCTGACAGACCAGTGTGGAGAAAAACTTAAGTATCATCTGCCCTCAGTCCCCCCTACGACATAAGAGTCATGAAAATGAATGAATGAAGGCGATAGGTTTGAGGTTGAGCGTGTGTGGGCTTTGTTCTTAGGTGCGAGTGCATTGGTGCTTTCTTGGTTGAACCTAAAAAGATGAGTAAGTCCCCATTGACTTAATTTTAAAAGACGAAAGACCCCATAAGGTTTTATGGAGTCTTATAAACTTGTTTTATTCCTGCGTTAGCGAAACCACAAAAGAAAAGCGAGACCAATAGCAATCACCCCAATAGTTAAATTATAATTTTCTTCATTGTAAATATCTGAAGGCATTAAAGCAGGTTGCGTCGGGGCTGTTGTAGGAGCAGGGGCTGTGGTAGGGGTTGGGTCTGTGATAGAGGCTGGGGCTGTGTTTAGAGAATCAAAATTACTATCAGTTTCTGGCTCAGGGACGCTTTGCGAGGTTAGCCTCGGTTGATGCCCATTTGCATGCTAGATGTCACAATTTGTAAGTTGTTGTATCTCTCAAACGTCCCAATTCTGAGATCCATGTCCGAAGGACACAAAGTTCAAAGGAGTTTGGCATACTGGCATACATAGGTAATCTTGAAACTGGTTAATGTTCTGTTCGAGATCGGGTTCTGAGTTAATGAGGAACTCCATGATATTCACAAACTGCTGTTGAGCGTCTAACCCCGTACTTGGAGCCATCACGCTGGTTTTTGTTTCCGCTTGCGCTCCTAACAAAGCGTACACGTAAGCCCTTGTGATTTCGTTGACCATTGTGACCCCTATGTCGGTGAGGTTAGACTTGCGTGGTATAACATCCCACTAGGCCGTCTTGACAGCCTCAGACTGGTTGATCCAAGACACCACATAGGCACTCAGGTGGTCAGTTCCAAACCCCATAATGTTATTAAACCATTTGTTGTGTGTAAGTCACACGCGTTTTAGTTTTTCCCTGGGACCAGTTTCAATTGTTGACCTTTATAAGTATTATTGTCGTTTTTTCAGATATGGCTGCACATCTTCTAAATACCGCAATTGCATTGGGGTCGTCAAAAGCAAAAGCACCCCCTCTTCTGTCGTCATTGTAAAAAGCTGTTCCGAGTCCGTTCGACAAGGTATCTGGTGTTTGTTTAAAAGACTCGATCGAGTCAACATTAAAAAGGCGACAGGTGTCAACGAATGCTCTGTTGTCGAAGTGGCGTTGTTCAACAAACTCCACAGAAATCGATTGGCAAACTCATATGGATGACAGACCGGCAGAAAGGGGGCGTGAAGCTGCACCGGCAGAAACAAGATTCGAAGGGCGTAGATCGGGTTCCGCCCCTGGTTTCCTCGATATTATTTTAGAATCGATTGTATTTAAAGTGCCGAGATCAGAATTAGAGGGACACAGTTTGGTCTTGTTTTACAACGTAATTAGCAATTATATTCACGCTTACGAGGCAGGAAATCTAGACGAATTTAGCGATAATATTAGTCAAAACTAAAAAAATCAACAGACAAGAAGACAGTTTTTGACAATAAATTGGGGGAAGGAGGACTTTATCAGCAACAAACAAACTCGATTTATTTCGTGTCAAATTTAGTGACAGAAAAAACTGATATTATTACAGAGGCATGCCGCATTGCACCGAGGTTTATTTGAGAAGGATTTTTAGAAGACAGTGCCAACGAAAGAACGAGAATAATTAGAAGCGCTCAATCAGAACTCACAGGTGCGCTTTTAGTTATGGGTTTTAGTAGTTTTAGTCTTGCAACGTCTCCACGGGGGGGAGACATCAGGGCATTTTTTACTGCCTGGATAGCGTGGTAGTATGGTTATTCCTCCGGGATTTTACGACGTTGATAGGTTCGAATTTAGTTATTTTATGGTAACATACTTAGGCCTAAATGTTAGATTGCAGTTGGATAAAGAAGTCTCGAAACTGCTCAATTTACCTAAAGAAAGACTAGTAAGTAAACGTAAATCCTTTCGATGAGCTTTGGATACACTGCCGCAAGTTAAACACCAGCGATAATTGTTAAAACGGTCTACCTTCAGACCCGTTTAAATTGTGCGTCAGTTAGGCGGTGTGATTGTTGTGAGACTCGTTCTTTGCTGGTTGACGGTAAATCAAGGGACTGTATGTCCAGTGATAGGAGAACTGAATCGTCGTCACTGGACGTATCTGGGGCCTGTTGTCTGCAGGGGATGTCCGAGTCGGAGCTGGGTAAAGCTGAAGGTGGAACTCGGCAGCTGGCCTTGATCTCGTTCTTGCTTGGAGATTGGTTAAGCTTAGACATGTTGTCTTAATGAATAATCAGAAAGAAACCTTTAAAACAACTATGAGTTTGAACCACCCTGAAACAAAGAATACCATAAGGCTTTACCCCGATCTGCCGGAACCGGCTGGGCAAACAAGAGAAGAGAGAGTTTATTGATGGAAGGTCTCTTCATCGGTGCGTTTGGTTCATACGCTTTGTTGAAATATGCCAGTAAACGACTGCTTCACAAGTCTAGAAACACGACCAAATCAGAGTGCTAGCCGACGCTAAACTGAACACAATTGACGAATATATATACCAGGCCATTAACGACAGTGATATTTCTCACGAAGAGTTTGTGCTAATTGCCTCTGGGCTCCAGAAGTTAAGCAAGCTCATTGAGAAAATTAGATCGCTGGTAAATATAAAACTTAATACAAAACTCCAGAGGGATTAAAATGACCAAGAAATCAAAGAGCGAGCCCAAAAAGTAGCAGAAAGTACGGCCAGTGAAAATGTTCGACAAGGAAAAAATGAGTTGATGGTAAGCAGCCAGGTAGCCCACAGGCGCAGAGGTTGGTCGTTCAATGCTATAAAACAGTTGACAGGTTTGTCATCAGTACAAAATCAACCTAGAAGACCACCTCCAGAATATGATGTGAGTCAAGAACAGGGGCTTGGTAATTTAGACGCTGCTGCTAGCGCGAGTTACTGAAATCCCCCGTTTGCCGTTTGTGAAACGGAGGATTTTTGTTTGGTTGCAAACGAGTCGGGTAGTTAACTCGGGTAGCTACGTCGGGTAACTATACGTCAGGTAGCTACCCATGGGGTTCACAGAGATCCCCACGAGCGTCAGATTGTCTCGTTAGAGCATGAGCTTGCTGGTTTGCAACAATCATAGCGAGTGTAGCAAGAGAGTCGGGAGTTGTGAGGGCGGAATCCAAAAACAACCCACACTATTTTGGGGGGAGGGGGGCGGGTAGGTACCCACGAGGAGAAGTTGAGTAGGTATCCAACTGTTTTTGTGTCCAGCATACCCATACTATATATACTACTTTGCGATTATTTCAAGTTAACCAACTTTTAAAGGTCATTAAGCTTCAAGAACAAGAAAACGGAGGAAGTTATTTCCATGGAACAAGCGATTTTAAGGCTTCCCCCCAGAAAAACAACAATAAAACAAAAACAAATAACAAAGAACTAGATTGAAGACAAACTAATTTCATTTTCCAACTTTTATAGCTTGGTTGGATGTATTTTCACCCTTCCGCGGTACATCTATTCTATGGCTTCCGACGGTCTTCTCTTTGGTTGCTTAGCCACTGTGAATAAGCGATTCAACATGCCCGTCAATGCTTGCATCTTTTGTGGTGCTGTAGCAGGTGAGTGCAGAACCGCAAGCATAACTACTGGGTAAACTTGTTAGTATTTCAACTCAGTACGGGATCAAAGCAAGAACCACTCAAGGTGCTGTGCTTACCGTATCAAGAGGAATAGGCCGTTACTGATCAAACAGGCAGTGTGAATTAATGTTCTTTTATGTATAGTTTTTAAAATGTATCCTGGAAGTCGTTAAGGTAGTAGTAGGGATATGCCGGTAATGGACCATCTCTCTAAAACTCCACTAGCGCCCGTGGCACACCCTCAATAACAACAAAGAACCCGGGGCCCAGGGGCGCGCCCTCAATACTGACCTGCCGGTTCTGTGTTGTGCCTCTAAAACTCGCTGAGCTGTGCGCCCGGGGCACGCCCACAATACCAACAAAGAACCCAAGCCACACCAACGCAGGAGACTAAAGCTGGTAGCACGGCTAAGCGACTGAACCACCTGGAGAAGAGTCTACCCTAGCTGACATGAATCATTGTTCAAAGCTGCACTGGGTTCAACGGAGTGCTTCCTTTTTTAAGCGAGGTCGGTCTACTGCCACGAGTTACCTCCGATTCTATTCCAGTTTGCAGTGACTCAGTGCCACGTTTGTTATTGCTTTACTAAATATCCTGGTGGAATTTTCCATTGTAGCAATATCGTTCGCTGACATACCTAAATCATTTTGACGTTGGCCATCGTTGTGTGCGGCTATATACATGTAGGTGTAAGCGACGGAGGAGGCTTCGGAGTTGACAACTTAAATGTAAGTACGGGTAACCGGGGAAGTAAAACATTCTATCGTTGGACGGCCTGGTTTCACAAAACCAAGTTGCAGTGCAACTAAGTTTGGTTCATGCTTAGGTTTTGGAGTAAATACCTTTACCAAAGTAATTTCCAAACTGTTTTTTATTTTTTTAACAGAAAACGACCCACTGATGCGGAAACAGAGAGGAATGACTTTGCCTGTTTAAACGAGAACTGAGCGTACAGATAAACAGAACAAGAATTCAGCTTTTGAATATTTATGTATTTTATGTGTCACTAGGAACCCCGGTTGGCAGTTTGTAATTGAGTTGCTTGTGTCACTAGCAAGTCTTAGGATTTTTTTTTATTAAAAATAGCGAGTTATACTGCCAGAACAATTTTCTTTTTTTGGTTTGATTGAGAGAGTTGTAAACTGAAATTTATTCATTTATGCAAGCATCAAGCTATAGGAACTCTCAAAGTGTAGACTTGTGCAAAGTTACGGGAGGTATTTCACCTTTCACCGCCATTTCGGGTTCACGGCTTAAAACATATCCCCGCACTACAGTAAATAACGGATTTTTTTTAATAAATTAAATGTACTATTTCATTAAGATAATAACCCGATATTACCTCCCTCGACAAGTAGATTTTTTTAAATGTCTTTAAAAAAGAACCGCTCTTTTGATAGAGCGTGCTGTTCCTGTTAAAAGTAGATAGAGCGCTGTTACTTTTTTAAAAACTATACATGTATAGTAAAAGAAAGATGGCAGACCCGATAGAAACACATTAATTGTACTTGACTAAAACACGAGGAAACATGATCAAATCAGAGTGTTGGCAGAAGCCAAACTCAACACGATAGAAAAATACGTGTCTCGCGCTATTGAAGACGGAGGCTTGTCGCACGAGGAATTTCTGCTCGTGACGTCTAAGCTCATAAATTTCTTACGATGAAAGAAGACTAACAAGGAAAAAAACCGCGATCCAACACAGCAAAGCGCCTTTACGTCTTTGGTAGAGTCGTCTTTATCCAGGTGTTTTTTAACTCGCCCTACGCCACGACAGCACACAATCGATATTGAAACTTGGGTTTGGTTTCAGGGCTTTACGTAGTAGTTTCGGGTTTTGCGCTTAAAATCGATTTGATGTCGTCATTTTATTTATACAGTTTTTAATTGGGTTAAATGCTAGTTTGACACGTAGGTACTCGTAGGTGAGGTACGATAGGTTGAGTGCTGTAACTAATTATAACTAGCTCTACGTTTTGCAGCATTGCTGCCATTTCACTTATAACAAAACTACAAGTTTGCTGAAATCGTTTGTTACAGCTACTGTTATCAAAACCTTCAGCAACAGTCAACAATAGTGATAGCTAGTTCACTTTTAGCTGTTCAGCAGCTAGAGGTTTGTTGTTAACAAGTCTATTTGACTTCTTTTTATAACAGCAATACGACATTGCTCATAAGTAACTTACTAACTCTAACGCTTTTTGATACAAGTCCAAGGCTTCGTTCAACTCAAATTTCTCCAGGTTCAAATTACAAAGATATACGTTCTTACCGGTGTATACCCACAAGCGGTCCAAGTACGTTTTATTTTCGCTTAGCGTTTGACAACATAAATTATGATCGCTTCAAAAACAAACCGATACTCACGTTCTAACAGGTCCAACACCTACTGGGTTCTCCCGACCCCCTCTTGCCAACGATGAGAGCACAATGGATTTTTATACATACTCATGTTTGTTATGGGTTTCATTTTAAACGCGTTTCAAATGTACAAGCTTTAAAACATCAACTTAGGAAAGACTTCACAGACGCGATCAAAGCTTATACTTCACCTGAAACTTCTGTAGAAGTGGACTTTACCCAAGTCGGACAGTTTCAAGGTAACTTTAAACACTGAGAACTACATTCTCGGTTGTTTAACAGAGACCCTGTACAATTATTTTACGCGACCCACGCATCAGAGATAGAAGCACAAGTCGCACCTGAACTGCGCGACCTTAGTAGCAGTAAAGTACAAACTGTCATCAAAATCCGGTTTATCAAAGAAAGACCAGATCAAGGGGGTTTTGTCACAGAAACGTTTACGTTTGAAAGTGAAAATAGATACCGTTGTGTTAACTGAAGAAGACCCAAACAAACGTTAAAAGAACAACGAGAAAGACTTGCAGGAAATCTAAGCCTTTACGCGGGCGATCGGGTTGGATCATCGACGTCATCGTTGCGGTTCACATTAATGTGATGCGATACCAACCTTTAATCAGAAGTTCTTACGTACCTCTACCCAAGTACTTAAAAACAAAACACGCCATCATAAACGTTCAGAGTATAAACTCCACGAAGAAAGAAGACCCTGACCAACTAAAATTCTCTAACGTCATTTTTCCTACCTTAGTGTCTGAAGTCCCTCGTATCGAAACCCAAAACAATTTAGCGATGAACATGTTTGGCTATGGATCCAAAGATGGTGTGCATCCCCTCTACATCTCGAAAAACTGTTTAGACAGAGAGCCCGTAAACTTACTCTTGTTTAGTAAGGACGAAACCAGCCATTACTGTTGGATCAAAGATTTCTGTAGACTTTTTTGAGTGAAGTCGATAACCACAAACACAAGCTTTTTTCTGTTATCGTTGTTTGTCTCATTTTAACCAATGAGACAAACTCGACCAACACAAACAAGACTGCCAAGGACTAGACAGCGCTTCTTCCAAACTAACGCTCTCAAAAGAAGGTGAAAACC
This sequence comes from Acanthaster planci, assembly GCF_001949145.1. The sequence continues at coordinate 155,257 of NW_019091551.1, forward strand.
TGTTAAAGTTTAAGAACTATAAAAGCAAGCAAGATGCCCCCTTTGTGATCTACGCTGATTGTGAATCTATTTTAGAAAAGGTAGAAGAGCTCCTAAGTCCCTCTCACACAGTTAAAACCCAACAACATGAACCAACTGCTTACTCTTACGCCGTCGTTCGATGTGATGGTGCTTGCATAAGTTCAGAGACCTATAGAGGCCCAGACGCTTCTATAAGATTCATAGAGTCTCTTATCTTAGAAAAAGACAAAATCAACAACTTTTTGCTGACCCAAAACTGATGTCTTGGACTCCAGAAGCACAAATACTATTTTACGAAGCCAACACGTGTTGGATCTGCAAAAAACCTTTTATCCCAAAAAAGATACTGACTGCCAATGTCTTATACCCAAAGAATTCACCACAAAAGCACAGAGAGAAGAGTTTCTTTTAAAAACCGAGGATACACATAGTATCTTTGTATGTATTGTAAAAAAAAATCAACAAGTTTAGAAAGGTCAGAGATCACTGCCACGTGTCAGGTAAGTTCAGAGGCGCTGCCTACGATCGATGCAATCTCAAACTCCAAGTAAGACCCAAACAGACCCCAATACCGGTAGTACTACATAATGTGGAAAACTACGACGCCCACTTGCTCATGCAAGGCGCCTCTGCGTTTAACTTGGGTAACTTGTCTCTGAAAAGTACATTAATAGTTTCTCGTTTAGGCAATTCTGCTTTATCGACTCGTTTCACTTTATGACGACGTCGCTTGACAAGTTATTCAAAGCCTGTTCTAAAAAAGCAACTGTAAAACTTCAGGGGACTACCCCAACCTCTACGCCGCAACAGACACAATGTTACTCGCAGGCGTGTTTGAAAACTTTCGCTGCGTCTGTCGAGCCAACTACGGTCTCGATCCAGCCAACTATTATACAGCACCCGGTCTGTCTTGGGACACTTTGTTGAAACATTCTAGCGTTGAGCTAGAGCTGCTCACAGATGTCAATAGGCACTTGTTTTTTGAAAAAGCTAAACGCGGTGGAATCTCAAGTGTGTGTAGCGCTCGGTACTTTAAAGCCAACTATAAGTAAGTACTATAAATAAGTATTTGCCCGACTACGACAAACAGAAACCCTCTTCGAATGGCTTGTACCTAGACGCTAATAACCTGTACAGATGGGCGATGTTACTACCGTTGCCTTACTGCGGATTCCGCTGGGTTAGGGTTACACGTGTTCTCTCCACAGCATGTGTTGTCACTCTCCTTTAAAACAGACACCGGTTATCTACTCGAAGTGGACCTAAACTACTCCCCAGACCTACATGACTTGCACAACGACTATTCCTGAGCCCCTGAAAACTTTACGATACCCGAGATTTGGTTTTCTAAATACCAAAGAGAATTACTGGGGCCCACCACAGAACCCGGGGCGGGGGGTTTCAGCCGAGCGCAGCCCTGCAGTTGATAAGCTCACTTGCACTTTAAACTCTAAACATGGGTATGTTGTGCAATAATTGACGCTGCAAGTGTTCTTGTGCCTAGGATTCAAGTTACAAAAATACACAGCAGTTTACAGTTTAAGCAAAAGGCTTAGGTAAAACAGTACATTGATAAAACACCAATCTTAGAACTCAAGCTGAATCAGATTTTGAGAAAGACTTTTTCAAGCTAATGAACAACTTGGTTTTTGGTAAGATGATTGAGAACGTGAGCAACCGCATTGACGGTTAAAGAAAATGATAGCCAATTCAAGCATCTGATATCAAAACCCAGCTACAAAACAACCGTGGCTTTCCCTGACTGCCTTTTGTCATTTGTTGAACTATACAGAACTAAAACAACGTTCAACAAGCCGATTTACTGCGGTGTATTTTCGATCAGTCTAAAATGCGCATGTACGCGTTTCATTACAAGCAACTGAAACGCAGCTGGGGCGGCCCCAGCTCAGCGGCCCCCGGCCCAGCCCAAGACCGAGTAAACTTGTTGTATGCAGACATGTATTCTTTGCTCATCGCGATGTACACCAAAGACGTATATACAGAGTTAGAAAAATCTAACACAAGCTAGACTTATCCAACTATCCACCCGAGCACCACTTTTTGTCCAAAACAAAAAATCAAAGGTAAATTTAAAGACGAGTTTGGTGGTAAGGTCATTTTGGAGTGCGTGTGCGTCCGACCCAAAATATATTCCATCGTGCTTACAAACACGGTCAATTGGAGAACACAGTGAAAAAAACAAAGGCATCACTAAGGCCATGACGAGCAAACAACTGAAACACGAGCATAACCGCGACTGCTTAAAGCGAGAACCAAAGGCTCCAAATAGGATCAGTCGCTCTTCTGACGGTACCGCCTTCTTGTTCACCTGGGTAATACAAGTATCAGACCAAAGCGCCTGGAGGCAGCGGGGGTAAAGGTTGCACTGGCTCAGCAGCCGGCGTCTGTTTCACTCGGTTTTGTTTCACCGCTTCCAAAGGACTCGCGTCTATCAGTCGGGTCTTTTCTCGGTTTAGAGCTTCCACGACCAAAGGTAACCTCTCTACCTACTCAACGTTACGCTTCTGACGTTTAGCATTCTTGCGCGTACTGATGACCAATCGTTCGGCTAAAGTGCTGTTAAACGGTTCTACGATCCCTTGCGACTGGTAGACACCCGGCTCACCCACGAGCACAATGATGCCCTTTCTTTTATTAGCGTTTTAAACTCTCCCTTAAACTCGGATCCAGCGTCTACTTGTACTTTACAGAGTTTAAACTCTGCCAACATTTTTCTGTGTGACATTCTCTACACCTTTTTACTTCCATGAATAAGTATAGTATAGTGTCTCTTTGTATTTTTTGTACTAATGTTTTCCAACTGATACGGTCGCTGGGCCCAGTCTTGACCCCGTTTCGTGTTTCAGTGTGGCCCGGGTCTTTGGTGAGGCCCCGGGCCTGGCTGGGCGCCAGCTCAGCGATGACGGAGTTTCATAGACATGGTCCATTACCGGCATATCCCTACTACTAAGGTCTGACACTGGTGAACAAGTGAAGCAATTTTACCAAAGGTAATCGTGTGATTTTCCTCTTTTAAATTATTTGGAACTGGTCTCGGTTATCTCTTATTGCGACAGAGAAAAAATCACTAAAATCCATGATTCAACTTACACCTCCCCGGTAAGAACCATTTCCTCAACACAATTTAGTTTGATTCCGTTTTATGTCTCCAAGGCATTATGGGGATGCTCCTTGACATCGGTTCGTTGGTATCAATCGTTGCTGTGGGAACTCTCGTGCCGTATGCGCTAGTAGCCGCCTGTGTGCTGACATTAAGGTGCTTTTCCAGTATAATTTTTTACTACTTGTTATGTTAAGTGATGACTGCCGATATGTCCATTTTCATTTGATAACCTGTATTATGAATTCAATGCCCCAGTATGAATAAATTTGTTACCCCTTTTTGTGAGTAATTTCAGCACCCCGTCTTGCAATTTATATTTAGAGTTCCACATGTTTTACACAGATACGAACCGGACTTTTCATCCATAGCTGCAGCAACACATCTGTATCCTACAGTAGGGGAGGGAGAACGCGCGACATTTGTGGATTCACTTTTGGCTATACTTAAGCAAGCCATGTGGCCACGGTATGCTGAGGCTACCCTACTCTCATCAAGGGTGGTGACTATTGCAGTGTTCCTGTTAAGTAAGTATTTCACAAACAAGATTAATGCCCGGGACTTATTAAGAATTCACGAGTGTAGCTATGATTACATTGACCGGAAAAAAAGAATGACTAAGTTGCTCTAAATACCATTCCAGATAAATTGACAGCCCGTCTAATAGAAATTGAAAGAACATTACACTTTAAAAAAGTAAGTAATTTTTGGAAAATTATTTCTGTAAGACATGTAATTCTGGCATTGGAATTTTCATTGTAACTGTAATTTGGTGAAGATCATTACTGTTTAATACGGGCGATTCACAATAGTGCGCCTCCAAGAGTTTGAAACGCGTTGGCCAATCACGATGCGCGAACTCTGTCGGCCCAATGCGCGTCAACATATTTCGTGCGTTCTGATTGGCCAACGCGTTTCAAACTCTTGGAGGCGCACTGTTGTGATTCTCCCGTATTTGAAATCGACGGTCGCAAACGGCGCCCCTGTACGAAAAATGTGTGCGTTCGATTACTTCCTACACTCTCATTGTAATATGGTGTACCGAAGGTGGGTGTTGGGGTTTTCAAACACTCCCCGTTAACCGGAAAAGGTAAAAAAAAAAAAAGCCAAAGGAGGGGAGGGTTGAAAGAACAAAGCGCATATTAGGAAGTGATTTTGAAGTGAGTTTTTCTTATAAAATATTCCTTTTGTTTTCAACAATTTCGGCCACGCAGTAAAGTTAAAGTTTTGCTTCTGGAATCTTAGCGCTTTTCCCAAGAAGGCCATAATGTTTCTTTTCGTCACACGGTAGGCTGCTTTACACCAATTATAACACGCATCGCTTTGATTGCGGAAGTTAAAAAAAACCAGAAAAAGAAATAATGGGAAACGGCTTGCGCAACCTCTGTTATATTCTAATGCACACAAACGTATCAAAATGCTACATTGACGTTGTCGTAGTTTGTCTTAGTTTATTAGCCTGTCAGCGTTGCATAAACGTCTTTTAATACTTCCATGCAACGTAAAAGAATAATGTCAACATTTAGCATGCAGTCAATGCGGACAATTTGCAGCAACAAAAGTAACGCTTTTATTATTTCACTGCAGCAGCTAGATTTACGTGTCATTAACATTTATTACTACGTAACGTTGCGGTAACCCCCATTTTTCTTTTAGCTGCCAGTAGATGTGAACACAATCGTTCTTCGGTTATTTCAAAGAAACTGTCACATGAATGTGAGCCGATTTGCCCATATTGCCCATATATAGTATCCACAGTTGGCAAACCACACAAAAGCAGTGTTTTCCGTCGTATTGAAAACCAGAATTTGAAAAATGTTGCTTAGACCAGCAACAATCATTTGGGATCAACATGCAAATTGATGTTAAAATTCTGAGTACTCAAAGAACATACTGTAACGTCGCCGTTTGTTTGTGGGTTTCGCACACGTCTGAAAAAGGTCACAAACGCTTGTAATCTTGTCCAGTTTCTTCCGGCCTTTATTATTCCTCAAAAGCGTTCAAACACGCACGGAAATTTTATGCAAAGTACAAGCAAAACTGAATCTCCTCTTGCATTCGCACTGGAACGTAACACACCGAAAACTGCCCAAAGTCAACCGGCAGAGACTGGCACAGCCCCATGGAACCACACCAGCGCCCCCACCAGCCTGTCGGCCATCACTACACTGCCCTCCCCTAGGACTCTTGTTCGGGTCCCCGAACAAGGCAGAGAGTGACAACACCGAAAACTCCTCTCGCCCCGCCTCAGCGACCCGGCACCTCCAAAACTAAAAGTATGAAGAACAAAAACACATAGTTAATCAAAAATATTAAACCTCATTAAATAAAAGCAGAGATGCTAGACCAAAAAATCAACGTAAACTGTTACTGTTGTAAAGATATGGTTCGATCAATTGACGTGGTAGATGCCGTTGATTGTTTTCATTGTTTAAATTCTAATTGTATCTTTGAATGCATCGATTGCAAAGAATGTCACGACTACGACAAATGTACCGAGTGTGCCAAATGTACCCAATGTTCAACTTGTACAAATTGCGTTTTTTGTTTTGATTGTTTTGATTGTGGACATTGTAATGCCATGGATAGTTGTAAATCTTGTTTAAATTCCAGCAATTGCATAGAATGTGACAGCTGTACCGATTGTATTTGCTGCGTTAATTGTAGTGGATAAGATGCGATGGACCATGTTGTGTTTGTAGATGGTCGTTACAAAATAATTAGTCACCAACGAGAAGACGATTTACCGCCTAATTCTGAATCTAAGCTGGATGCCAATTTATATGATGTTGGCTTAATAATTGAATATGACGTGTAGAAAGTTTAAATAAAGTAAAGCGCCAATATGAAAATTTAATAGACGTGGCAAATTAAGCCGAAAAAAAATTCCACATCTGATATAAAATCAGAACCATGTCAAACCAAACTTATATCGTAACTGACGACTACGAAAGTCTCAATGC
>NW_019091551.1:173715-304537 GCF_001949145.1 Acanthaster planci
CACTGCCTCCCGCCTAAAACCACCTCAGATGGGGGTCGCTTAGCTCCACTAATACTACTCAATGCTAATAACAAATATCCCCATGTTTACGGCCCTTTTGACCCCAACAGACTCATTATTTCAAACCCCGTGATAAAAGAAGGTATCAATATATCTCAGTGCTATTACCCCATTGGGCGGCTTACAAGTTTATTGACGAGAAGCGAAAAGTCTATCATTCCACCCAATGCGACCAATGCTTATAAAGCCAGTCGCGACATAGAACATTTTGAAAAGGTAGAATACGTCGTTAAACCTGCTTATACAAACATCGAATGTACGTTAAAATAGATTCTTATGCATGCTTCCTTGTTTGACCATCGGAAGAGACCCATTACATCGCTGAATCTTGAGAAATTTACAAACAAGCTTTGTGACGCCCAATCGTTTATTTACCCTAAAGACGTGTATAACGGTACTCACAGTTCGTTTCTTGTGGAGCCAGTGTTCGATATAAAGTATCAACAGCCATGTTGAAGATTAGAAATGACGGTATTGTTTCAATCAAAGCGGCATTACAAGCATTTAGAGGGTTTGACGATATAGAATCAGAAAGAGAATCAGAAACAGAAGTAGAATTAGAGTTGGATTAAACTTGATGAAATATTTTAAGCCTTGTTATCCCTGGGATAACGAGGTTAATTTTGGTTGAAAGAATTGATACTATTTATAAAAAGACGATGACCAGCTATTACCTACCACGATATGTACGAGAGCTGTATGCTTTAGTTAATAAAAAAAACACCAAAACGTATGTAAAAACCGAAGAAGATACATATCTGCAAAAAATTAAAGAACAGAAAACGGATTTGTAAATTGCCACAGTTGTTTTAGAAGATTACAACCTTATACAGACTTTGAAGTAGAAAACGTAGGCGACAAATACAATCAGCGTTTTGTTTATAAAAAACCAAAATCTAAAACAAACAAAATACTCAAACAACTAGACATTCAATTAGCGGAAGATCAAGCGGGTGGCATAGAACACACACTGAACCATATTTTAGGAGGCAAAATCTCTAGAGGCAAACCACTTCGCGCCCTTATTGCCGTCTGTTATCAAGAATTGTTTACGGATCAAACGGCAGACAAAGTAAAAGACCTATTTCAAGTTTCGGATAAACATTGGGAGGACGCCGTTATGAGATATAAACTTTATGAAGAAGAAGGTCTTATTTAAAACTGTTTATTATAAAACAGATATGGAAACTCATTCTTTTTATTTTACCGAAAGTGAACAGACATCTGAATTAGAAATGGCGTCGATAATTTAAAAGGTGACAAGGCCGTACAAGTCAAAAAGTAAGTTTTTACCCGGGATATTTTAACATTACAAAATCCACCGAATGGCAAACTCAAGTCCAAGGAAGTCCTGCTGGAAGGAGACCCGAAGGGCGCAGGCTAAATATGATATGAGTGTGTTAGCAACAATTGAACTTATTATACCGTTGTCGGATTAGACGCAGACAGTTCAGTTTTGTTTTATGACGTAATAACAGATTTTCTTCGAGCTACTGAGGTGTGTAATTTAAGAGAATTAAATGTCTCAATTGACCAAAAAGTAATCTCATCGAACAAAAAGTAAAATTAGAGACCCCAAAACAAAGAATGTTAGAAAGAGATTTATCAATACCTCTAGCAAAAGAAAACGTATTTTATATCTTATGCTTTTATGCCAAGAAAAAAGTTGATACTATTACGGAAGCTCGCCGCATCGCTTTGGAATTTATTCAAGAAGGATTTTTAAGCGACAACGACGATGAAAGCAAGAGAATCGTTAGAGCCGCACAAACCGACCTACGGTATGCTCTTTTAATTATGGGTTCTAATAATGCCCCGGTCATGCAACGATTGCACAAGAGAGAAACCCCTGCAGATTTATTGAAAGGTGGTGATCGCGGGAATATAGTCATTCCTCCAGGTTTTTTTTAACGAAGATTGGTTTGATTTTATTTTAAACGCCAACCGGGTGTGAGTTTTAAAGTCCACCGCAATTCCAATTTAGTTACAATTATGGTGACAGATTTAAATCTCAGATTAAAGTTGGGCAAAGAAGTCGGAAAGTTATTGAATTTGCCAAGAGGTAGGTTCGTTCCAAACGTTATTTACAAATTGAAAATGAACACAAACTGTTTTAAGGAACTTAGGATACACTGCCGAGAAATAAACAATAATTGAATTATTTTAACGGACAACCATCATACGTGTTGTATAGCGCGTTAGACCCGAACAAAACCATCGCTAAACCACTTGTAAAAAGACGTATAACGAGTTTTGAAATTTCGTTAAGAAACGAAAAGGAAGAAATCATCAACAACAAAGATGGTAAAATTACGATCGAGCTGGACATTTTTAAAACGCGTATATTTTAAGGAAGAGATGACAACAAACATTCAATCGAATATGTATCCAAAGTTAGAATTACTAGACAAATCATCAATAGCCACTGAAGCAGAGGCAACAACAGTTTACAGGATTTAAAAGATGGAAGACATCCGCGGGCAAATCTTACGAGAACGCAATGCACGTCAGACTTCTTACAAAAAGATTCAACGAGTGCTCACCTAGCTTGATTTCGTGGAATATGCAACCGAGACAAAAGGCGCTACATCGGTATTCCAGCTTTATTGGGGGGCGTCACTTCATCTGTTAGGTTTATAGTGACGGAAGGTGTCGCCATAGGCGCGTTTGGATATTATGCGTTGTTGAAATATGCCAGTTGTCGGTTGACGACAAAACCAAGAAACACGACCAAATCAGAATGCTCGCAGACGCCAAGCTAAACACCATCAACGAGTAGGTTTCTCACGCTATCGAAGACGGCGACGTGTCTTAAGAAGAATTTGTATTGATTTTTTCCGAACTTAGAAAATTTAACGAGATGAAGGTAAAGATACGCTCAAGCACAACGACAAAGTTACAAGAAGCCAAGACGATGAGCAAAGACAAATTTGGCCATCAAGGAGAAAGCAGAAACTTTAACCAATGAAAGGGCAGCAGTTTTTAAAAAGACCTTATGAAAAACTTGGCGAATAACTTTAACCAAGTCTGTCAAGTACCAAGAACCGCCGCCTTCTCATAAAGAAAGCGAACCAGCGACGCTTACAGCGCCTCCTTTTAAAAAAAATCTTTATTTAAAAGATGGGAGCCAACTTTAGTCATTTAGCGATCGTGGTGAATAAAAACAATTGGTTTTCTGCCGAGTTTCCAAATTCAACCTGGGCTTACAAGTTACCAAAAGTTAAAAAGGACGAAGCCGTTAACCGGTGGACAACAGACCCCATATCATTTTATCAAAACCAGTTTAATTTCGCGGTGTGTTGCGCGACGATTGCATGCGGAGTTGGTTTTGATTTATCTTCCGCTTCAAATCCATACGTATCAGCGTTGTTTAATTTTCACTTGTATGACACGATGAGAAAAATCTTGTTTGACTGCGTCATGCCCAAACCGAGCGACAACACTATGACGAGTTGCACAACAATTACGACCACTGCAAATTTACAGACACGTGCCGTCTGATTGATCAAAACAAGTCGTTTAAACAAACGAGGGATAGTGTATCTAATGGGTTGGGAACAGCTTATTGTTACGACATTGGCTACGTCCCAGTCCCCGGCAAAAATTACGACGCCTATGATTTACATGTAACCAACGGCAAACACGCGGGGTCTACTTTTATGGGCTTCGGGTGGACCAAGCCACCAAAGGGGCGGGTCACGCGAGTACCTACTCAGTGACTTGGATTGTACAGTCTGATGCAGTTACGTTTGCGTGGTGGGGTTTCATTCCTAAGAAGTCTAAATTAACCGAGGTGGGAATCACAAAGGTGAACGAATCGATTAGAGCTTACGTTTACGCACTGTTGGGCGCGCAGGCCCCAACAAAAACAAGCGTATGGCAAGGGGCACCCGCCTCGACGCTCAACAGCAGTTTATTAACATCGTGGAATCTTCGATAAATTCAGAGCCAAATTTACAACAGTCAATCGACCAGTTTCAAGATTCGTTGCAATAAGCAAAAACGCTTTTAAATTTTGTGGTGGCACCTGGTTTGTATTTGGTACCTTCGGACATGGACCTACGTATTGGTACGTTTCAAGATTAAAACAACAATTTACAAATTGCAACGTCTGACATGCAAACGGGTTACGTTGCAACATCAAATTCAAGTTCTGTTCCAGTTATTGATCCGCCGTCGGATTTTGCCGATCCAGAAAGTAAGGTTGAAGTGGTAGAGCCAGAGAAGCCAGAGGCTACCGGTACGCCTCCTATACCTATACAAAAACAGCCCCATAAGAAAAGAAGCCAACGAAGAAAATTATCTTTACTGTGGGAGCTATTGCAGTCACTGGACTTGGATTTATGACTTTTAAAGTGCTAACTTAAAAGTAAACAAAAAGTAAAAGGCATCAAAAACTCCTCAAAATTGAGGAGTTATTTTTTGCCCCAAATTAATCTATTTACACTTTTTGAACATAGCTCAAAATCACGCCTACACCCGCAAATAAAGTCCGCACGTTACAAGCGATCGAAGCGACGGCTTTACTCGTCTTGTTAAACAGCCAAGAAAGAATGCTCCTAATGACGCCGGGCAGATCCATTATTTAGAAATTTATCAATTCTATCTAAAAGCTTTTGTTTTTTTCTTCCAATGTATTTTAAGATCTGATTCAAAATACACCGTTGTAACGTTTGACCAAAAAGTAAACTCAGGGGTAACAAAATCTTTCTCTTCTGGCCGTTGCTTTTTAAATCGGACTCTATTTTTCGTTTTTAATCTATAATTATCTTTTTCCTTTAATTGTTTCAATGCCAATTTTTCAATGTCTTTTTTAGGCGTAATACAAAATTGAACTGCATCGTCATAAAAAAGCGCGGTATTAATTCCAAATTTCGGTGGTTGCCTTGGAATCTTTTGACGTCGTGTACGTCCAACTGAAATTGTTTTGTATAATTTCCCACTACTTGTATTAATTCCTTGCGCTTGTATAGCACCAAAGGTCGCCATGGTTGAGGGAACGTAATATTGTGATTAGCGTAGTACTTCAATAATAATGATTTAGTCCATGAATTATAGCCATGGATATTGTTTTTATAACTTAGTCTGATATTACGTTGTACGTTTTGATTCATGGCATTCTTATTCGTATTTAATACTTTCATTTAATAATGCAAAATTTATCTCATTTTTATTGGCGCTAAATTTATTTCCATTTTTTAATTTCATCGTATTTTGGGGTTTTGTAATTTTGGGAATTTGGGCGAGGAGGTTGTTGTAATTTTTTTGTTTTTGCGGAATTTTTGGGTTTTTGAAATTCTTTTGTTTTTGCGGAATTTATTTGGTTTGGGGCATTTTTTGGTTTGCGTGCCCCGGATTTAATGTCATTAGAAAAATCTTTGTGACTTTTTTGGTTTTGGGGAGGGGGGTCGGGTAGGTATAGGAGGGAAATTGATTTTTCTTGGTTTTGGTTTTTGTTTAAAGGGTCGTACTCAGGGCAGTCCACTTCATCAGACATACTGCGTGGGGAAGGAGAATTTGTAAGAGAGAGACAATAACGGCTAGGTCGGATTACCTTCCGCCCCGGACGGGTGTCCTGGGGCGGTGGCCCTTCTGCTTTCTCCTGGGGTGTGGTCTGGCCTGGGGTCGGAGAGCAGTGGACTGGGCTCTTCCTAGTTGGGTTGCCCGCTGCTTCCTCCTTTGTTCGTGCTTCTGGTGTCGTTCCCATTCTCGTTCCCGTTGTGTTGGTCCTCGTCCCCGGTTCCCAGGTCCTCTCCCTCTTCAGGGGCCGTCCCTTGTCCAGGGTCTGCCACCGGATCCTCCGCAAGGGCTTCAGGCCCGTCTAAAAATCCTGGCTTGTCGGGGGGGGTTGAGTTTGATCAGTCTCCGAGTCTCAGTGCCCGAGTGGCGGCTTCAGGCTCAGCGGGGGGCACCGGTAGGACCATCCCTGTCGCCGGCTCCTGGGATGCCTTTTGCCACCAACTCGCGGTTGCTGGGCCTGCGACTCCAAGAACGGCTCCATTTCGGTAGGAGTGTGGTAGCCTCTGTCAAGATCGATACCTCTCTGGAGAAGAGATGGTATTGTAGTTGTTCGTTGTCGAGGGCATTTCGGAAGGCATCCACCGCCATGTCCTCCCTGGCTGGAGCATTTAACTTTGAATAGCTAGTAACTATCCGCCGGATAGATTGTCCCAGGCTGCTCAGAGACTCGTTGCGGCCCCGAACTCGCATCGAGAATTTTGCACGATGTAGCGGTATTTAGGCTGCTGTTCCGAAACGTTCGGAAACGCTCCCAATATCGCCGAGTACTCCTTGCGGGCCTTCGGCGCCAAATCCCCCAGAGCCTCCTCGGCTGCGCCCCTCACGTGGGAAGCTAGGTACATTGCTTTTTCAGCATCGCTCCAGTGGTTTATGATCGCAACACTCTCGAAATGAACCAGGTAATCATCCCATGACGAATTTCCGTCAAATTTGTCGGGCAACATTTGTAGGCCGTCGACTCGCCGTCATGGGTTGATTTAGGGCATCAGGTCCCAGAGTTCCAGCAGCTTGGCCCTGCGCTTGGGCGGCCGGCTCGAGCAGCACTCTTTCATGTGTCTGCCAGTCGGGGGCCGAGTTCCCACTCCCCCCTTGTCGGAGCAGCAGGTTTGGCTTCATCCCAGGCATCTGCGTGTAAGCTCGCGCGTGGTCCGACACGGGCTCGCTTGTGGCATATTGGCAGGGAGGGCTGATTGCATCCCAAGTACCCGTGCATGGGCCCGCGAGGGATCTGACACGGACCCACTCGCAGCCCGCTGACACGGATGGTTCAGCAACGCTTCAAGTACCCGCGCATGGGCCAGCTGCATGGCCTGGTCGTACACTGGGCGGCGCCGATCACTTCTGATGCCACCTTCCGCGGCGTGAGGGCCCCCTCACAAAAGCAAGGTATATCAGGAACCTGCTGACGACTTCGTCTTTCCCCAGTCAAGAAGGATTCCAATTCCTCCAGCATCGTCCTGTCGTCCTGAGATACTTTTTTTTCAAAAAGAGATCCGAGCTCTCGCTGTCTGAATCACACAATTCCACAATGACAGGGAGGCCTACAGCCAACAAGAACAAATTATCCTCACCTTCGCTTCAGACGTGCCCCGCTGCCACCGGTGTAACGTCGCCGTTTTTGTGGGTTTCGCACAAACGCTTGTAATGGTCAAATACTCGCCAGTTTTGCTTTATATATCGGTATTTGCCACCTTCCTTTGCCGATTTCAGCCACATCTGGACATAATCGTCCTTGACAGGATTCCTGTCCTAATTGACCAGTGTACAGGGTCAAGGGTCACCTAGTGCTCACTAGTGTTCATTCGCGTTAAAAATAAAAAACACCTTTTCTTACCCCAGTCATGACTCAATCAATCTCAAATTAGGGTGGTTACATCTTTGCAGGAAACACCATGGGGGTGGTTAACAGACTTTGTCTGATGGTCACCTAATGGTTAGTGGGGGTCTTTTTATTTCAAAACGTTCTTCTATTGGTTTTCCAAATGTAAAACCTGATCGTTTTCATCTCTGCAGCAAGCCTTATGTACGGTTTACACAGAAGTCGGCCAGTGGTCACATGGTGGTCCGTGGAGGTTACTCAATTTAGATCAAACATATTAATTAATGTATGCCTACTAAATTGTTCAACAGAGAACCGTGATGTACATTTACATTGTACGTAGCCTAAATGTACATTTTGTACTGTGCACATTTACGCTAACCGGTCACTGGCCCACGTGTGTTGCCCACTAGCACATTACTCTAATCGGCTACTGGCCCACGGGGTGTTGCCCGTACGTGTATTACTATCAATAGACCGATTCGCTGACGCTATGTGGTGTTCCCAACAATCACGTGTGCAGCGACGGAAAAATTGAATCTGGTCCGTACCTCTAATATGTAGAGAATTCTGTGCAAAGTCCGTTTCCCCAACCAGACTATACACGATTTGCATAGGCCTCTGCAGTATGGACTGCAACGTCCGTCCAGCTAGCCAGCCAAGTTCACCTTGTGTTTTCCTTCCTCCTTGTTTGAACGCTAGATAGACTTGGACGAACCTTGTCATTTCCGCTAGTAGGCCCCTATGACATAAATCTCTGCTCTTATGTTCTTTTATAGCACATTTAAGCCGCACTTGACAGTGAAGTCACTTTGTGTTTACCTTCAACATTTCCAAAAGCTGCTCATGGTTCCGTGCTCCCAGAAGCACATTAGCTCTAGTTTTCTTTTTATCTTTGATGGACACTAGAGAAATGCATTGCTGTGAATGCAGACGCCTATTGAAGAAAATATCTTCAACTCCTTGTAGGTGTACGAAATCCCTGGAGTAGTATAAAATCGACTTTTTCAACATCGTTTCTGCGACATTTTTCCCCTAAATTCGTTTGTTGGAGACGTATATTCTCCAGTTCGTTGATATGAGATCTGTATTAGAAACGTTGCTTCTATTTCTGGAAACAAATCGTTTTTACAAGATATATTTTTGGAGATACACTTTCCAAGTTAATTTCCAGAAGATTTTAATAATTATTTTTCAGTTTTAATTTATTTCTCACAAAAATGAACTTCAAACACATATAACTCGTGAAAACGAACTTTAGAAATATCCTGAAAAGGACTTAGAAAAATATATCCTATTTCCAATAACGATGTTTCTAACTGTAGATGTCATACAAACGAACTTGAGAGTAAATGTCTCCAACAAACGAAATTTGAGGGAAAATGTCTCGTAAAAACAACGTGGGAAAAAATTATTCACAAAAACTTCGAAGGTTTTTGTGTCAGTATAGGCACAAACATATTTGTACAAGCCACGATTAGGTAAGGTAATACAGTGCACCTTAAGAGCGACCACAGGCGAAACACCTGGATTGTGTACATACCCAGGTTGGCCTCGTCAGGGATGTACAACATTGGTACATGGTGCGTGCGCTGAGAGTCAGGTACTGGGTCGACGCACTAGCCGGTGAACTTTGACGTGAATCGACCTATCGTAATATAGGCCTACGTGGAATATGTAGGGTGAGCAAAAAGTACACATTTGGTACGCTCAGCTGTCTCTAGTCTTGGTCAAGACGTTGCGATGTTACTGATACGCGAGAGAGCGTTCACAAGACCAACAGCCGGAACGCACGAACAATGTGCGTTCCAGCCACAGACATATAAACGCATAGATGTCTAGCGTGTAACCTTTTCGTAAGTGTGACATTCCTTCGGTTTAAACCACGCCCACTGCACATGCACTGCGCATAGAGTTATGCACTGATCGCCATTTACATGGAACCAAGAAACCCGAAGTTAACGCGCAACGTCAGCGATCGTCCAATGAGAGCCTGCAAATCGTTGCGCGTCCGCCTTTGTCACGAAGTCACTTACGAACCGGGAAGCCGGTTTGACTCCGATACGGACTTTAATTACCCGCTGCCGGCTCGTTCTGCAAGCACAGATCATACACATAGCTCTCTGCACATACGATCCACGAACCAGACCAACTTACGTAATGAGCTGCCAGTTGCCCAGTGCAGTAATGGAGCGAATTTGGCGGGCACTGGCTAGTTGACTGCCTACATTGTCCATAAACCTGACTTACCAAACAAACCTGACGTAGGCCATTGGTTGTTGGTGCTTGTTGGTTGTTGGTGAACAACGTTGAGACCTTACCTGGAATCGGCAAGAGTGATCACGAGGTTGTTAGAATCCTTATCTGCTTGCAACCAAAGTATACACCTAAACCTCCTCTCAATGTCTTCCTCTGCTCTAAAACTGACATGTCTTCACTACGGGAGGAGTTATCGAAGTTTGGTGATGATTTTGTTCAACATGCCAAGAGGTTTAGTGTTCAGGAGAACTGGGGTAGTATAAAAACAAGCTTTCTTCCCTAATGGATAAGTTCATTCCAGCCGAGGTGACTTCCACCAGACACAATCTACCTTGGTACACTACCAGACTGCATGAATAGGAGACTCCAGAGATTATACAATCAACAAAAGACGACCCAATCTGAGACAGATAAGGATATCCTGAAGTCTTACCGTACCACCTACAAAAAGGAGCTTCATCATGCTCAAGCCAGCTTCATTAAATCAACCACGACCGACAAGTACCAGTAGAATACCAAAACGGTCTGGAAGATAGTTAAATCTAAGAAAGTTGAAAATTCTGGTATACCTTCCATTAAACTACAATGATACTTTCAAGAGTGGGTAATTTCAGACATGACTTTCTGAGCTGTTTCTCGAGGCCGCTCCATTCCTTTAGTTTTGTGTGATTGCAAAAAAAATTAGCTCAAAAAGTAACAGTCGAATACTTCTTATATGAGAACCAAATTGCATTATCAATGGTAACAAATTATTTTGTACATAATGTGTTTTATACCTGTAATCAAATTGTAAATAATATTCTTTTGATGAATACATGGACCATTCCTGATAAGTTAGGTAATGTGGTACTCATTACAGTAACGGAATCGCTGTTCTACATCAATTAACTTTAAACCTGTAAGAAGGAATCAAAATTTCATGTAATTTACTGGGTGTTTTTTTTAACTTTCAGACAGTAATTCGTCATCATCTCTAATAACTGTCATTTTTTAAATACTCTTGATACAGCCTACTAAAAATTTGTACATTGGAACTAACTGCTTCCCTCACTCCTTATTTCTGAGTGGATCCACTCGGTAACAGTACCACAGTACCAAAGCGATCCTCGAGCACAGGGAAGACGTCATCCAAAAAAAATTCCATGCCCCGACTCATGACCTTTTGACCATTTATCTCATGTAAATTAGACCTTGACTTGAGTATGCATCACCATCCTGGTCATCTACTCTCACAATTCAACAATCTGACCAAAGTGAACGTATACAAAGACGTGCATGTCGAATTATTCAAGGTTACAATAATTACTTCGAATAGTCACTTGCCCTTGAATTCCTTAACATACCATCATAAAAACGACGGCGAAATCAAATATTAGAGAAAATTGCCGGAACCTTAGTGAACTCAAAACCTAGATCTTTACTCCCTCCGCTTTGTAGTTCCTTACCAAATTTCCGCCCGCTTAGAAGCAATCGTGGTCTCTTTAACGCAATTTTGCCGTACCTCCAGATACAAAAAGTGGGCAGTCCCCCAAATGGTCAAAATAATTTTTAGTGATTTTTATCCTCTTAGTTGACAATTTAACTTGCTCCTCCTACGTGCAATATATGTATTTGTTATTGGTGTCGGCGTCATTGTTTTTGTGGCTGTCGTACGTGGTTTATTTAGAAAATTGTAATAGTTTTGACTAAATTTTAATTGTTAATAATTTTAATGGTTTTCATATTTGTAAATCAATCATTATGAGTCCTACGACTCACTGAACTGATATCGTTTTTACACCGAAAGAAATAAATAAAGCACCAAACGTAGGCCTGCATATGGAAAGGTGCCTTAATTTTTTTCTTTCACGTTCGTACGTGAAAACAATAATGTACGTACGTGATACTTTCACGTACGTACATGAATCTCTCACTATATTTTCGAGAAAAATGTCAGAGATCGTGGCAGTCTTCCATAGGTTAGCGTCGGTTTGTTCACAAACGGTAAAATGGCCGCAACACAACTTCCTGCGTGTTCAACCGAACAGGGGCGTTGCAGGTCCAGATTTTATTCTATACGTCGTTGATTATCTGTGGTTGAACAACGGTTGACAAGACGCTGCAAATGCCGTATAATTAATCCTTCAGTGTGTACAAGTTTCAATCACTTTGTGCAACAGGCCGCCCAATAGGTGTATGCTAGTCATCTGCACAGACGTCATCCTAACCGCCAAGATCAAATGTTGCTTTCTACCGTCCTAATGGTCGAGACAGGCCATAGCGTCCTTCTTTTAAGAATATAAGGCCTATTTTGCTGCCAAAATGGAAAAAAAATAAGAATAATACTAAATGAAGTCATAACCCCGGATAAAAAAATGGTTGGTAAATATTTCCTCAATTTTATCTATTTTTTTCAAGTGCTATGTGAGCTAACCCTAGACTAAAACGCAATAATCTTAGTGATCACCGTGACTAAATAAAGGTTAAATGAGTTTTATGTGGAACCCAGTCGCGCTTGCACGAGTTAAACCAAGGGAGATAATCGAACGCACTATCAGGGGATATTAGTCAGAATTTATACCGTTTTAATTTAACCTATATGTTCCTGCTTTGTTTTAGCCCTGAGTTTTATCGGTATATCATCAGTCATTGAATTTGCCAGTGACTGCCTAATGAGAAGGGAGCCGTGGGTATTGACAGTGACCTCACTAATCAGCGTTCTCATAGTCCTCCTATTGATAACCATCGCCAGGCAACACCAGAGCAACACTGAGATCTCATTCAAAGTAAGATAATATTAAACTTCAAAAAGACGTTTTCAATTGAAAAAGTACTCCGACTAACTTAGTCCTTTTATGCCAATGATGCTGATGTAGTCCTGAATTTAAAATACGTCAATGTTTCTCCATCTGTTTACTGTGAAAGCATGGTTGTATCTGAATTTACAACATGGTGGGCAATCTTGGAGTCGACAGTGGCGTAAATTTTTCCCAGTAAAGGGGTGGGGGTGGGGAAAGATATGTGGGGGATGACATGAATAGTTGAAAAGCAGGGGGAAGGTGACACAACATGACTCAATATAGAGGTCGATGTTTGTGATGTTAATGTACATCTGTAACATGTAATCAGAATGGCTCATTTATGGCTTTTGAAATTGTTTCCCTCGTTGAGTGCTATTGAATGCATTTTAGTCGTTGGAAGTCTGAAAACTTCTTCACAGTCCACCTTAAGTTTTTGCTTACCACAAAAAAAGTGTGTGAGGAATGCAGTAGCCCGTCCCCAACCTCAACAAATGGCGGGTATATACCCCCACCCTTCTGGGATTTACGACTGTGGGTATCGAGTAGAACATTGCCTAATACTTCGGGACAAACAATGTTGCATTAATTCTGAAGCATGTAGTGTCCATAAAATTATGTAAACATTTTCCTCTTTTTCCGCATGAATTCTTGGAATTAACCTGAAGAAAAAGGGGCAAAATAAATCTCCATTGAATCTGGACTGCTGGAAAGCTACCAATCTTACAATACTCGGAGTGGGTTTGAAGGCTCCACATTTACAGATAATGAGAACATGCAAGATCTGATTGGGTCTTCGTGACAATTATTGCCCTGATGAAACAAAATCATGCTACGCCACCTTACGCGCGAAAGAGCAACTCCAAAACATTCCACGTGTTCTTGCTCCCCGGCTCGCTCGCTCGCTCACAGATGGTAGGAAGTCCATGTGTCCATTTTCAAATTTGCCCAGCTTGCAGTGTGGCCCATCTTACCACCATCCTGAGACAAGATAAAAGCATTGTGGTCAATTCAGGGAATTCCTAACATATTTTTGCAGGTGCCGATGGTGCCAGTAGTACCGGCAGCCAGTCTATTCATCAATATATACCTACTTGTTCAGATAGACAGTCTGACCTGGGCTCGTTACTTGACCTGCATGTTTGTCGGTACGTGCTCAAATGTTGTTATACAAACAAAATAAGAAAATTACGTCCATTAGGGATTTTCCGATTTAAGTGCCTTTTCTCGATTTTTTCCTATATTGTCGTTAAACCTTTATCCTGCGTTGTTTCTATTTTGTTTAATCATGAAATACAAGTAAATTCCCTTCTCTGTCCACAGGTGTGGTAATCTATTTTGGCTACGGGGTATGGAACAGTAAAGAGTGTAGCGTCGATCCTGCGACCCGACGACATAAGAAAATCGTAGCTTCGGCGAAAAAAATCGCAAAAGAAACAGAAATGGAGCAGAGCGGGAAAAGCTGCCGGATGGCTGAAAACGATGCCTCAGGAACTCACACTCTTTTGTCTGCTTTTGACATGTCACCGATTTTATAATTTTTCTCCCTTTATCACTTATTTTCCTTTGACCGAACAAAACTGGGAAACTTGCGACCTTGTTCACCCAAAGGGGTTTGGTGTACTCAGTTCGTGTGTGCTTCACGTACGACATGTGTAACCAGCAAAGTGGTTACTTTTGAGTAACACCCACGAGTTGTTTGACCCACAGCATGGCCACAATGGCAGAGCTGGACGGCTTGTAAAATGAAGGGGTGGAAGCTACCAGCAGGACGCATGTCTTTTTTAATACAACTGTCTGGGGATACACCATGTATTTTCCTATGGGAAATAGCCCTTGAAAGGGGACTAGTCTTCTTGCCTCGTGGACAGTTTCCCTGTTGAAATGTTAGAAGTAATTTCCCTTTGAAAAAAGATCTTCTAGTGCCACTATTATTGCTTCTATTTGAGTTAGGTTTCCCAGCGTGTTGTGCAAAAAAGATTCGCCAGCAGGACTACCAGCTTGTACTGAAAGGGTTTGATGAAACCGGGGCCTCTAAATTGCTCTATTTTGCAACGGAGTGTAGTCATCAATATTCAAAATGGCAATGAGCTTCACTCTTGTTTTTATGGTTGCAGAAGTATAAGCTGCCTGAGACAAGGGTGATAAATACCCTAATTAGAAATCAAAAAATATACCCACACGTTTCTCGGGAGAAACATATATCAAATTAAAGCTCATTTCTTCATCTATAATTTTCCTTTCAATTTTTCTTGAATGGAGATGACTCTTGAAGATGTTGTTCAGAAATTATCATTCCTATACTTTCGAATCTCAACGCCATTTTGAAAATTGATACCTAAACTCGCAGTCCTGCTCGTAGCTTATGTCTTCTTTTTACAAAACACTCATTCCACGCGCCGAAAAATACTCTAATAGCAGAGAATTTGACAACATACAAATCGTGGTTTGGCCCGCGAGGGCAAGTTTGGGCATATTTTCTGGCTTCCAACCTTATATGGGGTGACCATTTTTGGATTGAAATATCTGCACAGTGCATAGGTCATCAGTTAACCCTGAAAACTGAAAAGAAAATAAAAGATACGGAAATAAACTATAATTCTGTGTGTGTCTTTAACACCTGATAAACTTGTTAATAGTTTTTCTTTTTAAGTTGAACCATTTATCACTCCCCCTGTTGTCTATTGCAGTTTATTTGCTGGCTTCCTCAGGTTAACATCTTAGAAAATTATCGAATACACCCCTGGCACTGGTTCCTGCACCCTCCAAAAAAAGAGATAAATGGACTCGTGACTCGTCTAAGCGCATCTAGTAAACAAATTCTTCTGAGCTGCAATGATTTCATTTGATCACCTCGCAGAAGTGTCATGCATGTGTAATTTACGAAACTCCGCGGTTAGCCCCATTAAGCATGGTATTGTATTTTTTTCTCGCTATGTGTAGTAATATGAAAAAGGAGAGAGAATTGTCAAACACCTTTCCCCTGGGTATCTCGGCTACCCTGCGATTCTTTTACATTTTTTTTAATTTGAAAAAAAAGGTACTTTCCACGACCCATCGAGGACATTTTTTAAAAATCAACACTCTTTTGCTCTCTTTTTCCATGTGATAGCATTTTTTAAAAACCCACCCCCAAAAAAGATCCTGTATGCCTCATTGAGGAAACAACAAAATTTTTAAAATCAACACTTTTTTCTATGTGATAACAACATTTAAAAAAAAAACGCCAAAAACGAACCCAGTGGACGACTGAGACGTGGCCTTTGTGGGTGTGGTCTACTAATTCAAACGAGATTTTTGCCCCCAAAGTTTCTTTTGAAGTTTTGAAGGGTGGGATTGTGTAAATTCTTGCAAGAATCAAGTTCAAAGGTGTTTGGCTTCCATCTTTGAGCAGAATGGCTTGAAAATCACGGTTGAAATTTGTCCTAGATGCCAGAGGAAGTTGCGGGTTGGCAAGTGAAAAAACCCTTTTGGGGGTTGTTTTTATGTGTATAAATTAAAGTATCATCAGTAAACCCCTCCAAAAAAATAAAAATAAAAAAAATGAAAAGAAATTGAAAGATTTAAGGACCAAAGAATAATTCCAGTTTTGTTTGACAACCTCAGGGTTGTCGGCTTGCAATAATGGAGCCCTGAAGATTGTAGATTGTACACTGTTTTCAATGGAGCTTGAATTAGTGGACTTCACCCTATAGCGGAGAGATATAAATACGACCAGTTGCCCCGAGCGACTAACAAAAAAAAACAAGGCTCCGGCTCTTACGCAGCTACAGCATTAACCAAGCGAGGCATTGTTTCATTCACACAGCGATTCCCGTTGGGCGTTTTGCGATATTTGACCGTGTCCAATCGTTATAAAAAATTGGTGCTGAAACAAGGTAAGTAGAATTGCATAAGTTGTGCCTGATTTTATTTTTAGAAAAATCCTTTCCCCGAATAAAAAAATTCCTGATTTGCGGTTTTCAATTCTTATTTTTCCAGAACTAAAAGCCATGGAGGGCAGTATGGCGGAGTTTACGATGGAGGAGCAACTGTGAACTTAGAAAGCGTGTGGAGCTCAAAACGATGAGGTACTGCAAAGAAATGGAAGACTAACCTATCGTTTGTAAAAACTGTGAAAACCGCAAATGAAGGTACTCTAGTTTGCCTGACTCATTAAAAAATTTTTATGAAGGAAAAAGGTACTAGCTGAATGAAATTGCATAGCGCTGACCCACGGGTCTGGTTCTTGCACAATGAGCCACACTGCAGTATGATGCATTATAATTTTTTAAAAAGGAATCGCGTAGCGCTGCAGCTCATTATTTTGTAACACGGGGTAAGGAGGAGCGCTAGGATAAATAGGTTGATATTTTGGCCGGAAATTTGCTTTGCATCCTTTGGGATTCGCTTCGTGGTCTTTGGGAATGTTTTTATTACATGTATAACTTATTGCGATTTTTATTCTGATTCGCCAAGTCTTTTCCCAAGTTCTGTCAGGAGACCTTTTTTTTTCCTTGTCAAACATTTTTCTGGCTACAATTTTGCTCGTTCTTCAATTTCTTGCTTGTTTTTATTTTATTTTATTTTTAAGTTTTGTATTTACTCGCGATCTAATTTTTTTTAGTTCTTTAAACTTTCGGAGTTCAGACCTAATCAACACAGATTCGTTTGCTGGAGTATTTTAACAGAGCGTACGAGTCCTTTATTGCGCACAAGTCTGAAGGTTGACCTTTATAGTAATTATCGCTGGTATTTAAATCTCGGCAGTGGATCCACTGTTCACTGAAAAGATTCGCGTTTATTTTTTTCCTTTATAGCGTACCTTTTGGTACAACTTTGAAACTTTTCGCCCAAACCTCAATTTAAGATTTACGTCCGTCAACATTATCGTAACTAAACTGGTTTCTCGGTGTACTCTAAAACTTACGCCCGGAATGGCGTTTAAAATAAACTCAAACCATTCAATTTCATATAACCCCGGAGGAATAACGATGCTACCACGCTCTCTAGCCTGCAATAATTCAGTCGGGGTACCCACAGACGGTGTGTGTAAACGTTGCATGCTTAAAATATTGAAAAAGGTAACCGAACTAGCATCTTGGTTCTGTTCTGGTCCGTTTTGTCTCTGGGTTCTATAAACCCTTCTTGAATAAAATTTAATGCAAAGCGGCGTGCTTCCAAAATAATATCTTCTTTCTCTCTAGTCAAAAGCATTATGAAATTGATCATGTTTTGTTGCTACTCTGTAAGCCCTTCTCCCGAGTTTTCTTCAAAATTTGTTTTTGAGCGTCGAAGTCATATAGTTTTTGTTTAATAGTATCTTTAAATTCTTCTAGATTTCCTGCCTCGTAAGCTCGAATAAAATTGCTTATTACGTCTGTCTCCGTTTAATCCTTCAAAAGGTTTTATGAATCTAATCGATTTTAAATGCTCTCATCGAGATCTCTTTCTTTAAAGGTGGATCTGTCGGTATTTGGACGGATTTCATCAGATGTTCTTTCGGCGGATCTGCCATTTAAGTGAGTTTGCCTGTGGATTTCAGTGGCGTTCGTAGTGTTAAAATACCCAGAGTGAAACACTACTTGTTAGGGCGAATACAATTGTAACCGTCTAAATTATCGTTAATGTCTTGCAATTTAAATGTCTGCTCGTTTTTAGTCAAGTAAAAAGTGTGCGTCTTCATCTTTTAAAAACCAAAAAGATAAAATAGTTGACTTAAGGAACCCAATTTTAGCCACTTGGCCATCGTTGTAAACAAAGACAACTGTTTTTGCTGAGTTTCACAACTTAACAAAGGCATACAGACTACCTCAAGTAACGCCCTAAATCAATCCAACGGCGATTTTGGGCCCGAAGAACCAAAAACCGAAGAGCCAATGCGAATAGAAACCAAACAAAAATCATTTTAACGCTTTAAGAAGTACACAACGAAGAAACAACATTTCTGACTGTCGGGGCGTTAGCTATTGGTGTTGCTTTTCTTTTGTGGTTTCACTAATTTCTACAAAACTTGAAGACCCCATAATATTTTATTGGATCTTTATCTATAGCATCCCAGGGAATATAAATTCGAATCTTCCAATAATTTTAACATCCACTAGGGTTTTTACAGTTTATGCAGTCTTTGCTGTTTAAACAATCTTTGCCATTTTTTTCAATTAATACAATTTACACAATTTATGCAAATTTTCACAATTATTGAAATTTTTACAATTTTCACAAAAATACAGCTTTTGCAGTCTCTGCAGTCTTGCAAATTAAGCAATTTTTAAACAACTATTACAGCAGAAATATTTTTGCAGTCATCACATTCTTGGCATTTAACCACGGTTTTAAAAGAGGCACAATTTATGCTATGTGTACAACCTTTATTTTTATTCATTTTTACAATCAATAAGTTAACACGTCGATAAAAGTCTAAAACTCCATAGTTATGAGTAAAAAAGAATTATGTCTTAAAACAAAGGAGGATTAACGTGTGAAAATCGTACTTTTGTTGACGAAATAATCATGCTCGGAAACAACCGCCATATCGGATCATATCATTATTATTTAGGGGTGATTTTGAATTCGCAAAGTTTTCCTGTTAAAAACCTTTCCATAAATAAGTTTAATTTCACACTGATCCAATTTATTTTTTACTTTACGTCTAACACTCAGGTTTCTATAATTTCAGTTCACAGTGCTTTGATTAAAGAATGTCGGTATATTTTTAGCTCCCTTTCCGTTCATTAATGGAGACTCCCACAGCATCTTCATATACTACATATAAGAAAATTGGCGCCTGTGAAAGGATGTGATGTGCGAAATGAAATTAACTCTATTACGATGGTCGGCCGACCATCGTGAAAAAAAGAAAACAAAATTTTTGTTTCTCGAAAACTACAGCATTCTGGGTGGAAATATTTACAGAATGATTGAGACTGTTATGTACTTTCTTTCAAGTAAGATATTTCAGGGTCATACGGTAGTCCGATTTTCGGGAATTTACCAATGGTGTACACCAACTTTAATAGTTATTTTGAGAACACTACCGAAATCGAGACCGGGATCATGCTGGTGGCGGCGTTGCAGTATTTGTCAGGGACACAGTTGGTCATAAGATAGATATTCCATACTGACAGTATGAATAACCTTGAATCAGTATGGCTGATGATTCAGCTGCCATCGACAAGACCACTGATTATTGGTTGTGTGTATTGACCATGAAACGTTCCAGGTAACAAAAATTGGGAATACCTTATCAAATAGATATGAATTTGGAGTCCCACAGGGAACCATCCTAGGCCCATTACAATTTTCAATATTAATTGATGATATTACGACTGCCACTGACCACTCAAAAATTGTCCTTTATGCTGATGATACTGCAATTTTTTATTCAAATAGAGATATCCATCAGATTAACATGTGTCTTAATCATGATCTCCAGAAAATTTCAAATTGGCTTAATGACAACATACTTAAATTGAATACTACCAAGTCAAAAAGCATGTTGATTGGTACAACCCAAAAACTGGCCAGATGTGATCATCCCAATATTAATGTATTTGTTAATTACTATCAACTAGAATAGGTTACTACTTATAAATATCTTGGTGTACACATTGATTGTAATTTGAAGTGGACAGACCACATTGAGCATGTAGCTTCTTCTGTTACTAAAAGAATAGGTGTTTTGAATAGGCTCAAAAAAATCTTGCCTACACAAACTCTTAACCTTGTTGTGAAAAGTCTTATTTTCCCTCAGTTTGATTATTGTAATATTATATGGAGTAATGCTTCTAAAACCTTAATGAAACGACTCGATGTGCTCTTGAAGAGAGCAGGAAGGATTGTTCTTAAGGTACCATCTAGAACATCGGCGTCAGTCGTACGTAATGAGCAAGAACAGACGTGCATATCAATACCATGGTTTATAAGTGTTTATCAGGTCATGTTCCCAGATGTCTTATGAATATTTTTGTACCAGTTAACGAGCTACACTCCTACCGAACTAGGAATGGCACTGTTGGTAATGTTTTTCTTCCTCGCCCTAAAACAGAAAGTGGAAGAAATTTAGTTTGATTCGTTTGGACGTTCAGATCACTGCGTCATCTTTCCCGCGTCGTAGTCAGGAGATGAGGCGCGTCCTATTTGGCTCTTTGGCCGTGTCCGAAACGCGCTTCCAGAGCTACGGCTAGATCTACTGTCTGCGCGTCTCCACGCATTTCCAAAGGAGCGAAGACCTAGACCTAGCTCTAGACAAGAAATTCGGATGCAGCCCTATTGCCATGTGTACTTGTGCCTTTTCATAAAACTTTGCGATGCATACCACTATAAAAAGCGTCGTTCGAGCGACAGAAGGTCAGTTCAGGCTAAACGCTGCAAGCTGAGTGCATCAACAAAATGTCTCGAGAAGATCAGTCAAACTCGTTTAGTACTGGAGGCCTTATTTGAGAAATTCAAAGATTATTTTGACAAATCAGGGAACAGAAGAGTGTGCAGT
Source organism: Acanthaster planci (assembly GCF_001949145.1). The sequence goes on from NW_019091551.1 coordinate 194,621, forward strand.
CTTGGGTTGGGTGCAGGTAAATCAAGTGTATATACTGGATATACTTCCAAAATCAAGAAATAAAACACCAAATTCATTCCAGAGAGATGCAAGCTCCTCGTCTATCACACTATCGAATGGTTTAACACTTAGCATCAGGAGGAAACTATAGGACAGTGAAACAAAGGCCATCGATGATGCAAAAATGCGATTCATGTTGCTGGCAAATGTACAAACCTCGACCAAGACTTAGTGCTACATTAATTTGAAAGGTGCATTAACTTTTGTTAAAATAGCTAATAAAGTAACCTGCTATATACTTGTTAGTTTAGAATATTTTGAATTCAGAATTTCAACCTTTCATCCATTCCATTCATTTTCATTTTTTCAGAGAAAATGAGAAAATGTCAACTCTTTCTTAATTGGAAAGCTTAACTCTTTTGTTTCATAGCTGCACGTGTCCAGCATTAGCATTATACATGCACATGTACGCATTGAATGATGCGGATTAAGCTGTGTCCTTCCTCCATGAATTAATTGTGTGCGTCCTCTCTAAAAAGAGCGGAACATGTATGTGAATTTTTATGATGTAAAGCAAAGAGAACGGATACATTTGGATGGATCCTATTGTGTACTGTGTCTTATTGAGCGACTATAACGTTCTCACGTCGCCCGTACGTTCAAAACAATAGCCTGAATATCATCTGACGGAGCTTGCTAAGGGCCCAACCAAATCTCATTTGACTGTGAACACCAGTCGTCCAGCAAATGAGAGTAAAGATTCAACGAACTTTCTCCCACTGTGGTTATGACTTCTCAGCCAAATTTGATTGACTAACATTGGTAAAGCTTTTCTTGCTTCGTAGGGTCTAAGGCTTCGATTTCTTTTATGCTGTAATCATTACCAAGGTATTTTTGAGAGTCTCCAGAGGCAACTATCGTGGTTAAACGATCTTTGAAGTTGGTTTGGGGTTGATTTTGGTTTTGGATCAGTTTACTTTTTAATGTATAAACATATTTCTTTAATTGATTGAAAGCTAGTCTTAAACAAAGATATTCATAAGTGTAATACGTCAAATTGACAGCTATAACTAATTATTCGATGTGATTGCAGCATTGCTATTTTACTGAACAGTTGGTTAAAATTCATTGATGATTAAGGCGTTCGTGTTTTTAAAACAGTATTTAATTATTCAACGCTTTGAAATTTCCGTCTTTGATGGTCAGCTGGGCATCCAAGGTTAAAAACACATATTTCGTGAGGGAACCAGCGGTGTCTGCTTATCTAGTCATTTGCAACGCTGATGCCTTAAGTCTCGGATGCGTCTTCGCGATCCTTGGGTGGTGTTGTCGTCGGCACTCAAAAAATCAAGACACAAACCGGACATTTCTTCCAAGAAATCGGCCACATCGACGCCTGTCAAGTTGAGGTCTTTTGTAACACCACTACCAGATTCTATGTCTGAATCTCCCAAAACTTGTTAATTTCGTTCCAGTGTTACGGTATTGTGCGGCTGTATCGGTGGATTTGACGACTTTATCGTAATTGTTAAAAGTGAGCTCATAAGTTAAAGGTTGCAGCGGGTTGCAGGGCAGCAGGATAAAAATTCATGTGGTCGGTGAACAGTTCAATGTCTAAAGGAATCGCGTATCGGTTACCAAAAGTGTCCACGATAGCTTTGTCTTTTCCATCGTCGCCTGAGTCGCTGGCGTCTCCTGCAGCGAGTTGGAGTTTGGACACGTTTTCGGAGGTTGGACACGTTTTTGGGTGTTGTGCAGCCAATTATCTTTGAAATTGTGAAAAAAATCGACGTCTCTGCAGCTAACGATGGTGTTTTCCTGTGTGGCGACACAACTCACATCTCTTGTGGCAGACCCAATTGACCGGCCTGATCGGAGATGGAATTCACCTGGCCTGACCCCACAATTAGCCTTGCGCAAGGATGAGCGGCTACCCTTACACAAGGGGGTGATACCAGCTAACGAACGGCGGACTAAACCTAGCAGCAGTTCGTTTGGTGGAAATGTACCACCACTTAGGAAAGACAGATCAATACTGGTATCAGAGCAAGGAAATACAGGGAAACCTTAATAAACCTCACAGGGTTTTTGGGTTTTTTTTAAACAAAATTTCGCAACAACGGGTCGACGAAGAACGAAAGAGACACGATTTGGCCTTGGAACAACTGGCCCAAGCGAAACAACAGTGGGAACAAAACCGAGGTAGACTCTTAGATTTTTTTAAACGAGCGAATTCATATGCCCAAGGTTTCACAGCAAACGTTTGCGAACGTGCACAAAGCTTTGATAGCACACATCAAAATTACTGGAAGCTTCATGGTAGGTTTACCACCAGAGCCTACGTTGAGTGATTTTTACACACCCAGCGAAGATCAATGAGTTAGAGAACTCGTGTTTGTCTTGGGTTTGTGGGTTTCTAGCTGTAATGTAGTTTCGTCCTCTTTAAGACGAAATGGTTTGCACTTCTGACTAACTCAATCACACTTCTCTGCCATTCTACATGCATACTCATTTATTTCTACAGTAGTTCTAGCAGATGTGATACATGGCAAGTTAAAATCTCGAAGACCCCTTCCCCTCTCTCTCTGCTCCTCTTTATAACCCGTTCTGCTCCCCTCTAATTTCTAAAAAAGGGTAGTGTGGTCAGTCAAGGATGTTGTATGGTCAGCTCGGACCACTTTCCAGTCTCTGAGATTTCATTTTCACGACTTTCTCATGAATCCAATTTCCTCCTTGAATAACCGTGACCTTTCCCCACATGCTTTTGGTTCCTTACTCAGAATTTCTTCATGACACTAGCGTATCGTTTTTAGAGGTGTATCCAAAAACGTTGATGTTGAGTTTATTTTGCTTTTCTATTTTTTTTAATTTGATTTGGGAAAATCGATGTTCGCAAAATTTAACCCGTCAGACTCAGTGTTGTACGTATAGTTTCTTTCTTCTCGAATTTGATCGTTTGGGTTTGATTTCGCTGAGTTTTGACTCTACCTTTGTAAAGGCCAAGGGCTGCTGTCAGACACCATCGGATAAACGCGTGGTCTTTACTTTTTACGTCAATGGTCGCCTCTTCATTATTAACCACTTGGTTAGTGGTATACAAGAACTACATCCTGAGGGTTGGTATTTAACAATGTTGATATAAAACGCCGTGATCTTTTCGATGGCCCAATCCGATCCTCGCTGCGTAAACTTTTCGGTTTTATTTATATGTATTCTCGTTGCTCCTTTAATATTTGGTTAACGTCACCTTTGTTCAACATTACGTCAGAGTTACTTATAAATATAAATTCTTCTGTGACTTTGTCTTCTTGATGTCGCCTCTCTTTGATGAACTTGATTTTCAGCCTTGTTTCGAGTTTGAGGCTCTTTATTTCTTTTAACTCAGACGTTACTTTATCGTTATTCATTTTCTTGTGCGAGTAATAGAACACCACAGGATCCGTGTTAAATAATCTAGGTTGGTCAATTACCTGTTTCTAAAGTTGTTTTTAAACCTCCTAGTCGGTTTAAAGTCGGTTTCTTCATACGAGTCTGGTGCGATATACACTTTGATCGCATTAATAATTTATTTTCTTAGCAAGCGGCTTTTTTACCCGAGCCAATGACCTCCAACCGATTTTTTCGAGCCATATCTCGTGATTTTTTTTAAATCAATATAATACAAAGCTGTATGACGTAAATAACAAACCATGTTGATAGCACCCTGATGTGTATTACAAAAGACATATTGTACTGGGTACTAAGATTTTTCTCTTAATACACCTCAATTTATTACCGTACCGCAGGTCTATAAAATGAAACACCTTTAAATTTGATACATTAGAAAAACCTCTCCAAATATTTAAATCATTTCTTCGCCAAATAACTGTTACATTTGGCAATATACTGAAACAATATTACAATCCCGAGAGAGTAAAAAAAGTTATGCAATTTTAATTAGAATGGATATTAATCGGCAAAATTTAGGACATTTTGCATTAGCAAGATCACTTGATTTTAGTTGATCCTCCACGCTGGGAAGATTAAATCAAAATCAAACAACTTTACTCAAAGTTTATTTCAAATGGGTAACAATACAGATTATAAAAAAATAACTAACAGATTAGAAATTCAACAAAACCCAATATGAACTGCTCTTGACATGCAGTGTTCCGAACTTGACATAACGGCTTCCCAAATTATTTGTCTTTGTCGAGTGAATACGCCTCAGTGTTTCTGGAATTCTATACAAAATAAATAATGTCAATGAAAAACTGAGGGCATATACCTAAACTGAATAGTTTCGAATAACAAGATCCTACTAATAATGACGACGAAGGTTCCGAAACTTGACTGGAAACCGATCAGAGGCTTACGCATTTTGTTTGGACAAGCGGTTGTATTGTCAAAATCGATGTCAAAATAAACAAAATTCTCGTTATACTCCAAAATCACTTTCACATTGGTCACTGTTGGTTAAGCCTATTATGATCCGTACGTTTTTGTTTTAAAAATTAAACTTACGGCTGAAAGGCAAGTCCAGCTGCGTGGTTACTGACAGTCCGGTCTGAGGGCATCCAACAACTGTGCAAGTCCGAACAGTTTGTCAACAATTTTCCCTTAAAGAGAGAGAGAAACTTGAGTAGCATACGTGACGTGTGTGCGCCGGTCTGGTGTGACGATCGTAATTCAAACTTTGAAACCGTCATCGATGAAACGTGTGCGTGCACAAGATGGAGGGCGCTGTGTCCTATCCAGTCTTTATGATGAAGATCAATGAACTTATATATTCACCAATTTTTCACTGTTTGACACCAAACAACACTGAATCGTTGAGAAGGCATCGAAAACCTAAAATTCCAGAGGGAAAAAAATCGTAATAATGGCTGTATATGGGGAGAAAATGCTCCAGGTCAGCCAAAAGCAAATGTGCACAAAGTACTGCAGACTGTCTATATACTCTTGGGAATTTCAGGCCATTCATGGTGAAAGACAGCAATGTGTGGAAAGGTTTGCGGTAGCACCATGCGAAGGTATATATATCTCTTGAGAGTATGTGTGGTTCTGAAAAGAACTGGGAGAATACTCAACATTTCGGACTGCAAGCTCAATCTGTCGTCAGGAGACTGAAGAGATGCTGATGATCGATGAAGCTGTTTATATAAGGTGACTGGAAGATTCACAAGAAGGACACTCCACTTCGCCCCTTGGTAGCTTCAAGGAGAGGGCCCACCTACATACACCGCAAGACATTTAGCCAAGATTCTCCATCCCCTGGTCGGCAAGACCCAGCATCACCTCAAGAACTCGGACCAGTTTTCATCTATCACCCAAGACCGCAAGCTCCAGCCAGACAACATCATGGTCAGTTTTGATGTTGTGTCACTTTTCACCAAAGTCTCCACTTCTGATGCCACCATAGCAAGGGACAGTCGCCAGGCGGACAACACCCTCAAGGATTGCACCGACTTCACCCCAAGCCAGCTCCACGACCTCCTCATCACCTGTGTCAACTCAACCAGCTTCCGATGGCGGGATAAATTCTTTAAACAGTTAACTTGAACCTCGGTGGGATCGCCTATATCCCATATGTTCTGGCAAACATACTCATGGAAGAATTCAAGCAGACCGCCGTTGCCACCGTAGACCATCGTCCCAAGATCTGGTTCCGGTATGTAGATGACACATTGTCATCTGACAGCACGGGCAAGACAATCTCTGGCACTTCTTGGATCACCTCAAAGGGCTGCACATCAGCATCCAGTTCACGATGGAACAAGAAAGAAATTGCAGCATTTCCTTTCTCGATTTTGAGGTGTCCAGAAATCAAGATGGCTGCCTCTCCTGCAAGGTGTACCGCAAACCCACTCACACCGACAGATACCTCAACAGCTCCGCCCTCCATCACCTCAAAATCAAGTCGTCTGTCAACCGAGCCCTTGTTCACAGGGCTTAAATATCCGCGACAAGGAACACCTCTCCGAAGAACTGCACCACATCTCCACAGCACTTCAACGCAAAGGCTACAAGCCCCAGCAGATAAAGACTCAAGACCCAAGACCAAGATCCCCTCCCGGCCGAAGGGTCTCCTATAACCAAAGCCAACTAGATAAGGCCCTTAGTTCTGTTAATTACCCTACCTAAGTTGTACTTCCCACCGCATCCAGCGTATCCATGACATCAAGGTATTCCACACAGCCCCTCTCCAGATCCACAGCACGCTGACGTCCCACAAGGACAGACAAGATCCGCACCACGACCAAAGGTGTACAAGATCCCCTGCCAATGCGGCAAAGTGTATAATTGATGAGACTGGTAGGGCCTAGGACAGGCATACCAACATCCCTGAGGTTTGTCAAACAAAAATGAAATAATTCTTTGATCCTTAAAATTTCAATTTCTTTTTGATTTTTTTCAAATAACCCCCAAAAAGGAAAAGTTCCGAAGTCTGCGTTAAGACATTTTTCAACTACCAACCCTCAACTTTCTCGCGCACCTACAGGACAATTTCCAACTGTATTTTTCAGCCATTCTGCTCAAAGATGGAAGCCCAAACACCCATGAACTTGATTCTGGCAAGAATTTACACAGTCTCACCCTTTGGGGGCCAAACAATCTCCTTCAGAACTTCAACAGAAACTGTGGGGGCAGCTGACCACTAATTCCTACTTAAATTGTAGACTGCACCCACAGGGACTAGGACGCGGATTGGACTATTTAGCTGGCTCGAAGTTGCCGACTGATGGCGCACTGCAGATGCCCGTTTCGATTCCGCTTGTCCCCTTTTGGACTGGTCCCCATGCGTATTACATAGGGACCGGTAGGTACCTGCTGTTTAACGTGTGCGATTAGCCCTGTCAATTTGGATATTTAATATTTCGTTTTTCGTTAGGCCAACAGCAATGCTTTGACATGAATTACGTTTGAGCGAGGAGGGGAATAAAACACAAGAACCTAGCCTTGCGAAGCCTCTGTTGATCACAGTGTGGTAATTTCGTTTTCAATGATTATCATCGATAGATCATTTTACGGCAATTTATTGCCGCAATAAGTTTTAGATAAATGAACAATTTATGGTGAAGTTATTTTCGGTAACGAAGAAGAAAGAGCAAAATATGCTATCACCTCCTGTTTGATTTGTGCACTGAGCGGGCATCCTTTGCTCATTACATAAAACCGGCAGGATTCTGCCGGATTCATTACCATTGTGTGTTAAACATACGTAATTGATGATTTATTTGTATTAAATGTGTATTAATCTCACTTCATTATATTTTTAAGTTTAAGTATAATTTTGTACATTATTTTATGATAGCTTTTGTCAAGACTATTTTGTGTATCCTTTTTAATTAAATGCAATGTATTTTTATTTATTGTCACAGTCTTACACAATTCCGCATTTGTGGCGAGAAGACTGATATAACAAACCATTTAATAAATAAATTAATAAATTACTCGCTACCGGTCCCTACATTCGGAGGACGTCTGTAAGACGTCTGGAGACTACGTACGGGACGGGAATCAGTCTAGTCCCCTTTCACCAAATTTTATCCACTAAAGACATGCAAAGCATTTTGAATTTTTCTCGCTGTCCTAATTTATGCGTATATGAATCCAAAATCCGGACGTGGCATGCGCAAGTGAAAGTGTTTACCCGTGTTACTGTTTAATTTAACTCTATCCAAGGTGCGCTCGTTAAAAATTACGACATGCATTTGCCCTTCCTGGCGCCCTGTAGGGCAATAGGGACTAGCGAACAGTTGCGGAAGCTGCAAATTAGAATCCACTTTGTTTAAAAGTCCACTGCGCAAGCACGCCGGTTGGGTAAACTGCATGAAGTGGTCCAGTTCAATCTATCGTTTGTCATTTTATGGCTGGTTTGTGCAACCCCACGCACAATAGTCCATTGCTATTTTGAGACAAACTGGCGTTATCCACGGACCCCCCCCTCTTTCCGCGGTTCTGGCCCATTTTATCACATTGCCAGCAGCCAATTAGTAATTTCAAAGGTGAACGTGCCTTTTCCTTACACAGTGGAACGTCGCTATACCGAACATTCAGCTCAGTGTACTGAACATCGTCCTTGGCTCCCAATATTTTGTGCACAAAACCTACCAAACATTGTGTAGTTGCAAATCAACGGAGATTCCGAGTCGCCACAGTATGCATCAGAGATCAATCCTGAGCGGTAGCTTGACGACTTTTAAGATAAACTAAGTAGCAATCTTGTAACTCAAGATTTATTAAAAAACAAAAATAACTTACACATACATTTTTAGAAACCTCAACCGTGAATGTAACGGCAAAACATCACGAAAACAGCGAATCATCATAAGAGGGGGCACTTCAGTTAAACAAGAGAGGGCGCTATTCAACAAGGCAACGAAACGTTCGGCAGTTAATTTCGCTATACCGAACGAACGCTGTCGTGAACCCCGTCGTGTTCGTTATAGCGGAAAATCCAACAATAAACATGAAAAACAGTGCATTTCGGTGGTCTCGTACGTACATGAACGATTACGAAATTACAGATTATGTAGTCCTTCGGTAAAAATCAGAATAAAAACAGACCAACAAATCTTAAGAATTTTAAAATTTATAAGGAAATTAACTTGAAGCAATAACATACTTTTACAAAAGATTCTGATGTTTAACCTAACCTTTAATGAAAAGAACTGGATCACGTTAACTCAACGGAATCTGGAACCCATCGACTGCAGGTAGGTAAATCTTTGCAACGTTGTACAATCTCGTTTCCACGTAAGCATGGGGAATGAAAACAAAGGTACATGAACAAGGAGATCTAAGTACGATACTGCCGGAAGCAAAAGGTTGTTAATGAAATTTTCACCCATCTCCTGGTGACTTTTCCTAAATATTACTTGGGAGGATAAGGGGAAAATTCCGACATGAGTGTTTCTTGGGGTGGTTTCAATTGGAAATTTTTCTTCAAAAATTATAGGATTTGATAGAACGGCCCATGTCAAATCCCCATAGGCGAACCGAGCGAGGGTTCCAGAAGCTCGCTACGTGATTTTTACTTTCAGGCTCTATTGCAGAACTTGGAAGTGTGCGTTCCTGTTTCTGAATCTATGTTTCGTTGGCTTCGCTACACTACACATGTCACTAATCAACAGACCCTTGGTCACGTTGTTTATCTTTTAAAAACATAAATTTGTAAGATGTCAGCGTTAAATGTGCCTTTCGGTTAAAAAACAAAATTCAAAACAAAAAGTCATTTTCAAGGCTTTATTGATGAACATAATACTTGCAGGCGTGTCAAGATCGCCACCACCTTCTGAGTGAAGTCTGCAGGCTTGCAAGCACCTTTCCGGTTGGACCAAAAGTACTTTTTGAGATCCTCAAGCCTGTTATGCTAGACGACCACGAAATTGGTGAATTAGCAAGAAAAAGTGCTATTCTATCAACACGCCCATGTATTTATTTCAAATAAAGCACTCGGCCGGCGACCACGATGGGCCCCTTCAGTATACCGTCATCCAGGTACTCCAGAACCTCCTGATACTTTTTTCCTTTCTCCTTTTCGCTCTTAGTTCTTCTCGCTGATATTTTGTCCGTTTTCGGCTCAAAATAAAATTGATGCGCCACAAGGAGGAGCCGCAGCGGGTGGTTTCGGTGCTGTGTATCAAATCAAGAGTCAAGAGGCCAGGCTGCGATTTGCGATCTCAGGCTAGCGCAAGCGGCGGCCGAGCCAGTCCATGCGCACACCCCCCCCCCCTTTTAAAGTGGCGTAACGCACGAGCTAGTAAGCATCATCATTACCGAGCCCACCACGTTGAAGTGCCCAACTAGGGTGCTCACGAAGCGCACAGGACCATAAACTGATCCACATGTATTTGAGCAGACGCCACGGCTATGCTAAGAGGAAAAAAGGCTGTGAGGTACAGGGATCTCTCCGAATGTCGACTGGCCTTTTCGAATGTGTCATGGTTTGCCCAGAACGTAGAACATAAACATTACAATGTTCCCTCAAAACCTAATTAGGGTGCATGGTGACAGTGTCCCATTGAGGGTTGAATGTTCCAAATGTCGATTGAATTGAAAGTTGTATAAAACTTACAATTACAATAAACATTTTCAGTGTTCACTTTGTTTCCACCAGTCCTCTTATAAAGTACCGAGATGAATACGTCACAAGCACAATAATGTGCCAGTTCGGTATTCGGGAACAGCTACAAGTGCGCTTGATAGTCTGCCCCATCGGTCATTGATTTCTATTATCAATGTTATCAGCGCAGCCGTACGCTGACTTACGCGCGCGCCTCGTTCCCGACAGACCTTGGCTTTTACCGAACTGGCTCATAATGTGTAAAAGGTATTAGCGCAAGAACCGGCGTGTGAACCAACACGCGCGCGTACTAAATTCGTTAGCACTACACCAGGGAGGACGAAAGGGGTTTGCGCGTGATGTGCGTGTAACGGCCTGTGCGCCTATTCCATTCGTTAAAAAGGAGTGTTTACAAGGAACTGATTCATTTAAAGCTACAATCTCCAGCGTTTTAAATTATTAACAAGGATTATTGAAGCACTTGTTCTATTTTCAATGTCTTCACCATTCCTTTGTTTCATGGATATCCTAGAAAAGGATTCCCATTTTGGCTTCTTGATCCTGCTGTGAATCCTGCACGCGAGCACGCTAATAATGCACTCCCTGCGCTGTGATCACCTCAAAGTAACAAGTTTCTTGAGTCTCCAAGTCTTGAGTCTTTTTCCTGAAATGCATGTGTGAAGGCCTCACCTTCAGACTGTAGTCGTTTAGCAGAAAATCTTCCCTTCAACATGACCGTTCTTCCACAACATTATATAAAAAAAACGAGTGATCCATCTCATTCAAATTTTTTTCAATGAGTTTGGTACACGTAGAGTACAAAAATTCTTTACGTTCGATCAAAACTTACTTCGCGGGAGATGCAAAACGCACAACCGACCGTCGTCACAGAAACCCGAGCAACAAAGTTGGCACGACCCGGTCAAAAAGGAATAGCAAGTAGGCCTATACAAAATGAAACAAAATATTTTATCTCGAAAATTACATTTTCTGATACAAGTGGAATTCCCATATAGGACATATATTATACTACGGGTTTAAACACATGGAGTCCCATTTGAAATTATCAATGAGAATGTTGCCAGCTGTTTGTGGTTTCGAAAACTCATCGTGGTCCATCTTCACGCAGCCAAGAAACAAACGATGTGCACGCCATCGCCATACAATACTGAATGAGAAGAGTTTCAACGTAGGGGGCGCTTGTCGCACAACACCCTTCCACCCCCCTGCACTACACTGTCTTCCCCACAAACCTATAAAGGCATAGACAACCGCCAGTCTTGCGCGTATAACCGTAACTTTGAAAAGTATGGGCATACAATGGGCGGAAAGGTGGACCACAGCGTGTTCGATGCGCATTACGCGCAACGCACTTACATTCCCTGTATTTGTTTACGTGCTCCCAAATACGTTCACCTGTTTTGCTCTTCGGTGCTTTTAGTCTTATCTCTTCTTTTCAAACGTTGTTAACCGCATTGTTTGAATCCCTAAGAGGCAGATAAAGTAAATAGAGGATTTTTTTGTACAATCGAAAAACGGCTTCATAGAATTTTATGGCAGAAATTCTTCGATTATGCGTAAATTCCCTATTCCGAGGGGTACATTTGCCCATAGTTTGATTTTAGTCGGGCACCGTGCAGATCACGAAAAACCCCTTTAGTTTTGAATAGGACCTGGCGGTCTATGTGTTTATATGTCTATGGTCTTCCCAGTTCAAATGATGTCACACATCGGTACTTTAAAGAGTACCGAAGTGTGACGTCATTCAGAACCAGTGAATCCTGTTCGTATAAAGTGTGAGATCCACTTCAGTTTAAATTACGCCCACTGCACGTAGAGTTACATGCATTGATCCCAGTCATTGATCTCCATTACCGGCCTTTATCTGCCCGAGCTGAAGTGCACCATCAATCGGCGAAAGAGAGACAGGTGGTTACAAGCGGGTTCTCGCACGCGTTCTTCGTGTACGCAAAGACCATAGATAGAGTACCGAAGTGTGACGTCACTGTGAACCAGAATGTGCATTGCAAACGAATGGAGTACGCGCGCGTGTTGGTTCACGCGCTGGTTCTCGCGCTAATGCCTTTTACACACTAATTATGCGCGTGAAATATGGAAGGGCTGCGTAGCACCGTGATCAGAATATCGACGAGATTACGATATCGAATCAGTGCTCTGAAATATGTGATTGCCAAGTTTTCGGTAACTGAGCACCTTCTTCTGGGTAAGCAGATTCAGTTCTAGATGAACGTGGAAAAATCCAAGTTCATTCCCCCTGGATGCAGCGTTCCATTTTCGAAAATGACACGCTGCTCCAGTTCCTTACGCTGTATATCAGATGACGCTTTCCGCAGGATGCAGACGCTTACATCACCGAGAGTATGTGGCGGCGCGCAAAACGTGCTGCGCAACAGTGAGACCAGGTGTTTGTTGGCGCACACTGCGCAAGTGTTCCGCGAAGCGGTCACCAAGGCGACGCTCGGTCTCTCTGATGTACAGTTTACCACAGCGACGACATGTAATGCAATAAACCACATTACTAGTAATGCATGTATGATGCCTGCGTATGCTGTAGCTATACCGCGGGGCAGACAACCGACGGGCTGTTAACTATGTAAGGGCAGGTGTTACATCTGGGGCGCTGACAAAGGGAATAGCTGCGTTCATTAAGAACTGAATCTGCTTGCCCTGAAGAAGGTACTCAGTCACCGAAAGCTCGGCAATCACATATTTCAGAGCACTGATTTGATATTATAATCTCGACGATATTCTAATTGTGCGTGTGACGTATTCACTTCGGTACTCTATACCTCAACAACTTAGTTACGCGTTCTCAGCGTGTTCCGCGTCAAACGCGGAGAGTATCAAAAAAAGCACGTCCTCTTTTGTTCGGGTCGGAGCGGAAAATGGAGATCAATGATCGCCGTTTACATGGAACTGGAAGTTAACGCGCAACTTTAGCGATCGTCAAATAGAGTACCGAAATGTGACATCATTTAGAACCAGTTGATGCCGTAAAAACGAACGGAGTACGCGCGCGTGTTAATTCACGCACATGTACACGCGCTAACGCTTTTTACACACATAAGTGTGCGTGTGACGTATTCAATTCGGTACTCAATGGGAGCCTGCAAATCGTGGCACATCCACCTTTGTGACGAAGTCACTTACAAACTCGATTCCGTACAAACATACGGAATACGCGCGCGCGTCGGCCCACACGCTGGTTCTCTCGCTAATGCCTTTTACACACATTGTGCGTATCATGTATTCTCTTTGCTACTCTACAACGGTCCATCAAGGTCTCAAATGCACTTTGTTTAAGTTTTCTCAAAAGGGCACCACGAAGCATTGTTCATATTTACCCTCCCCTTAAAAGCCATGGGAGAAAAGTTTCAACACCAGTTTCAGGATTAATTATACCCCACTTTCCTAATAAAGCCGATAACGTGTTCTGCTAACTTGCTTAATTCGATGTGTTGATTTATTGATCGATTGATTGATGTTTATCCCACCTATTTAAAAAAATCTTAGATCCACACTGAACTGGGTACTATAACACTTAAAATTTTAATGACTTTTCTCAGTCTTATTGCATGATCGGATTCATTGGAGTAGGCCTAAGGGAAAGAAGCAAGTGGGTCATTAATCAGACATATCAATTATACCCCGTTCCCAACAATTCGGAGCTATTCGTTCCTAACGGACCGGCAAAGTCTATTTTTTCTTGGCTGCTAATAAGTGCAGTACTGCAGCGTTCACAAGGCTCACCCCAAAAAACCTGACACTGCAATGAATAAATCAAGCAGTCACTTACGGAAGTGCCCTCTCCAGCGCCGAAATGGGGTAAGCGACACCGGCGGGCTCTGCCTCACAGCAAGCCGGCCCGCATGTACCGTCCCGCAGCCATTTTCCCGGAGACTGCATTGTGCATTTTCCCCTTCTGTCTTGTCGTTCTTCTTCCTCTTCTTCTTCTTGAAGGAGGGAAAATGATGACGGGGTGTAGTGGCCAAGGCAAAGCACAATGCGACGGGTTGATGTATCGATGACACCTCCCAGCCACTTCAGGCCATTTCTAGCATTCTTTACGATGACACAGGGCATATGCCCTGCTCGCCTCTTCTGGATTTTTAAACTGTATTTTCAAAGCCCACTGCTCCTCTCACCAGCCACTGACAACTACCTATCATGAGCAGCGTGTTTTGAAATTTAAGCCCTGCAGCATGTACTGTAAACAATTGAATACGGCGCCATTATAGAGCAACTCAACAGTATATTGAAAATTGAGGGTAGGCCTATATTCTGTATAAGAGTGGGTGTCATCTTTGCATACGGAATTCGACGGGAGGGTAGCCTACGTGATGACGAAATCGCTTCCTACAACGTACACTTAGATTTTTTTCGCGAAGACCTGGTCCAAACTCGTTACGGAAGTGCGGGAGCTTCATGAAGTGTGAACGTGAAACGATGAGATCTCATGCGTGACCGATGGGTAATGGACTCCACGCGCCTTTCACTTTCGACCGACTGCCTGGTGATATCTTCAAGTTTTTCATTCTCTCCAACCGACAAATTTGACTGGCTCTCTGTCTATTCTGTATGCGCTCGGTTTTTGGTTGTTTGTTTTGGAGGTGTTTATTTGTTTCATTTCCTTTTTTCCCTTTTCTTTTCATATAAGGAATGATCACCACTCTGTCCGATCTGGTGGGGGTGAAAAGTACACGTGAAAGTTATTCGGACAAGAAAACACTGTAAAACTTAACGAAATAACACAATGCGAAAAAAATAGAAGGCTATATTTTGAATTGTTCACAAAACTTGTTTCGTCGCATCACAAGTGAACATGAGCAACCCACCAAGCCCTTGGAACCACCGAAAGTCAGCAAACTGCAGTCCCGTGGGTACAATCTTGCCGTATCACGTTGGTTCCTACCATACCTTGCGAGATCTTAACACTGGACTGGTCCCCGTTCCTAAGTTCGGAGGACGTCTGTAAGACGTCTGGAGACTACGGACGGGACAGGAACCAGTTTATCTTAACCCCTGGAGTCAATTTCATAGTGCTGCTGAAACGAAAAATTTGTTCAAGTGTGAAAAAACCTTGCTTGATAAATCAGGTTACCAGCAAAAACTTCTAGTGATGTATTTTGTTTTGGAATGGTATTTACCCGTCTTTTGGTTAGCATGACAATCACATAGAGTTTGAGCCGGTAACCTTTGTTTATCAAACGAGGTTTTTTCGTGCTTAAGCAAATTCTGTGCTGAAGTAGCTCCATAACATTGGCCCCCTTTTTTATTTATCCCATTATTTGAGAAATGGAAATTAGAACTGTAGTCGATGTGTTTACGCGCAACGCAGATTTACACTTGCGTGACATGCGGGCATAGATATAGAATTATTCAATATCTACACATGCAGGCGCGAGCGTGTAGCTTTTGAAATAGCCTACGCTTGCGATTCACTTTGCGTTTATGTCAACCTCGACTCAATGGGCTACGTGCGCGTGGATGAAGACATAAGTGTAAAGTGAAATGAATCGCACGCGTATTTCAAAAGCTACACGCTCACGTCCACATACGTTCCTGCACGTCACGCACGCGGAAAGGCCCCTTTCAATGTGTACGTTTTGGGTGCGTTGCGTACATGATGCGTTCATGGGTTTCACTTTTACGGATACAAAAATCTACCCCATTAACATAACACATGCGTCAAAATCGACCGTCCAAATCGAATACTGAGCGCTTAGCGCAAGTGTTGACGCACATAATTATGGAAAGGCGCCTTTAATCTGCATCGCGCATAAACGCATCGACTATAGTCCTAATTTAGATATCCCAAATAGTGCATGGATATTTAAATTATACATTATCGGGGGTTCAGATCGCTCAAGGCATGGTGAGAACCAACATGTCGCGTACCCAGGGAATGGAGCGAACTAGCTACGGGATCATTGATCGAGATCCAGATCCATGTGAAACAAACTGGTCCTATATTCATCCTGGATAGCCCGCCAGCATCAGGTTGAGGGTCAGGTTGGCGTAATGGGGCTTACTCGCCTTCCACCTCTGTGGTCCTCGGTTTGATTCCCGGCCCGGTCTACCTGTGGATTGGGTTTTCAGTCCCCATACCTTATTTCGTGGGTTTTACCCAGAATATGCCTCTGGGGTTTTCCTTCCACCTCTAAAACTGTAACTGATTCCCATTGTTTCCTCTCTACAGGTTTCTTCGGGCTTTTGAGCTTCAGTGCCTAGGGCACCTTGGTTTCATTACCACAAAGATTTAAATAAAATAAATAAAGAAATACAATTTTCTTATTCTACACCACCAGGGGCTCGTGAAATAATACGAACGTAGTCCATGGAGGCGAGGTTGACCTACAGCCAACTCAGGACAAACAGGACGAGATCTGGAAGTATCTGTTGATCCAACCCCCCCCCCCGCGTCTGGGGTGAAGATTCAAGTTCTTGAAATTCACTTTGTTTTCCCACCAACGTGCATGGTTAATATAAATTTGTTAATACAAATAAAAAGTAAACTCAGGATAAGCTATATTTGTTTCACTTTGGTTTGTAACACAAATCAAAACTCCTCCAAGAAAGAAACAAGACAAAGAAGAAAAATGAAAAATATAGCATTTAAACCTTGTTCATTAAATGCGCGACTGTAAACTCTATGTTTGACTGTGTTGCACAACAGCACGATGGGGATAGAAGTTAATCCAAATTTAAATATAGACGCCTGTATCCGTGTAATACAGTGTCTTACTTGAAAGGTTACCAACTTTACGCAATGCCGTTTGTATTTTCGGCCCGTAGTTGCCGTGAGGTCCACAGTTCTCCAATACTGAATGAAGGTGTAATACCAGCACCGCCCGCGTGTAAGAACAGTTCACGATAGATATTTTCGTTGACTTTTCTTGAAGACATCGGTGCGAGACACGCATGGGTATTGAGCGACGAGCCATATAGGCACCGGTTATTCAGGCAGACACGGTTCTTGCAGTCGGCGTGATGTGGGGGTTTGTCAGAGTTGCACAGTCAGGCATGTACGGCTTGAACCAGCACCGCTTTGCCTCTAAAGGTATGGAGAAATCTTCTTGTTTCTGTGCATGCTTTTGTCTTAGTGTATTATTTGTTTATACTTTAAATGTTTTGTTAAAAAAGTCACTGTTTCAGTAGATTATAGGGGGTCTATACGGGTTACTTCGGTGGTTGATTCGACGTTTTGGGCATGGGCGGAGTCCCAGGGAGGGTGATATATCCCTCCCTACTTTTTGAAGTGCGCGATTAACAATATGATCACCCCCCAACTGAATTGGGACCTTAGACCCTGTGTCATGTCACGCTCCTCACAAGGTTGACCTTTCAGAAATCACCCCCTCCCCACATGGGACAAGAAATCTCCGTCCATGGTTTTGGGCTATTAGCTTTTATCTTTAGAGAGTAGTCAAAAGTCAAAACACAAACTGGAATGTAGCTTAATTTAGTCCGTAATAGGTTAGGCAACAACCGACGGTGGTGATATCGTTAAAATACCACACATAAATACTTTTAAAATTGTCATAATTTTTCAGAATCAAATGATTGGTAATCTTACGTGTAGAAACGCTCTCGCGTTGTCTCCTAGACCCTTTTGTGAAACAACTTGATCCCTGCATTCAGATTTGTTTAAAGCCTTTAATGCACCGTCAAAAACTACTATGTTAGCCCATGAGATTTTGAATATAGAGAAGTACATCACCACATACTTTGTGCCTCAGTAAATTGATCTGGTCTGTAGGTTTTGGTTTTTGAGCACATTTTGTGTTTGATTATTCGTCTATTCATGAGTTAAAACTTTTGTTGACCAAAAAGCAGAACCGAACCAAACCAAACCAACATTAAAGACCAAACCAAATTAAATTAAAATACGAATGGCCTCGGGGTCCTTCCTGGAGGTCGTTTCAGGGAAACTTATCTCATTGCTATCTCAGACAGTTTCTGATCGTTTTCACCTTTTGGTCCCTTCTTTAATAGTCTAGTATCTCTTTGTGCAGGGTTCAAGTCTTTATGGCATTTTGTGGTCTTCTTTCGTTGTATGTTAGCGTTGGCGTGGTCTCTCTCAAAGTTCAGAATATTTGCGTTTCCTCGGTGATCTTTAGTCTCAACTGCTGAGTTCCCAAGATGTAAACTTTACAAACGGAAACATTGAATTCTTCACCCCCCCCAAAAAAAAAAATCCAGAAAAAGAGAAGTACCAGGCAGTGATTACCTAAACTTGGCAAACTATCCACCGCTGTTGAAAGTCTCCTAAAGAAGGACAGCAAAAACACATAAACCAACTGTACTTTGAAATGTTTGAATAAAGATACCAGTCTTCGACATGTACGTGGCCATCGTAGGGATGACACATGGTGTCCAACAAGTACTTTTATTGAAAAAGCGTTGTTTAAAATAAATAATAAATAACAAAAATACCATCCTTCTTTTAAATTAAATTTGTTGCTGGCTTTAACGTGTGAAATTTAAAGCCAAGAGAATTATTTTTATGTTCTCGTGTTCTTTTTCTGTTGTTGTCTTTCCAAAATGCTGATTACGGAAGCTCCGTAACGCACCTACATAACTCAGTCGAACGTGATGTGCAGGCTTACGGCACCCTGCAGAAATGCCTGCAATAGTATTGTTTTGAATGTTTCCAGCAAGATCGTAAGGGCTTGTATTAGAGACTTGTCAAACAAAATACGGCGATTTTTTTTTAATTGCAGACTTGAACTGTTAGACGTTGAATTGCAGATTATTGACAAGACTAGCTGTATAGGCATGATTTTCTTTAAAACCATATTACGAACCAAAAACGTCGCTTAAAATTGGAACATTCTGCTGCGAGAGATTCATATCATATAAATTTAACCCCGCCAGTGGGGGATGCGTTTAACTGATGGAGATCAGAAAGTTCAGTTGATAATAACTGGCTAGTAAACCACGGTAGATGATGTCGCTTTGGTCCTACAAAAGATGTGTATTCTATTGTAAACTTAATCCAGGGAACGCTGATCTGTCATATAGTTGCGCGTTTCCAAAAACAAATGATAAAGGATGTGCCACTTCAACCTAACACTGACGACTGGCGGTAACAAACAACAGAGCTATGTTCCTTATGATCTCAATAAATTGGAACAAAGATAACGCCCTTCTTCCACGCTCAAAACTTGAACACTTTAAATTAAATGTTGGCAATGCGAAGGCTGATTTTCAATGACTATTCAAAGGAACTTAAGTACAATAAAGCAACACTGGCCTTTAGCCCAAGGCCGAATCCAGACCACATTATTATTATCATTATTTTTTTTTTGGGGGGGGAGGACAAGAAGGAAGCCTCCTCGGTTCTCGTCCTCTTTTGCATTAACTGATCGCACTAGTCACGATTAAGTAGCTGCTCAGAAACAGTTTCATGAACGAAATGGCTTTGTCCATAAAAAACAACATTCAATACATTTAATAATGTTCGCTCTGATCGATGAAAACAAAATCCTTATCTTTTTTTAGGGGGGGTGACCCCCGTTGGCCCCCGGACCCGCCCTTGTTTGGGAGAAATGCATGTTCAGGTCTAGATCGCAATTCTGCTCTGTGCACGTCACCGGGATTATGGTCAGCTCCGTAAAAGGGACCATGGGTAGTGAATTTTCACTCCATTCTTACAATTTAAAAAAGCTCTGTTCCCATCTAGGCCTAATCATGGGAGAGCCTTTGAATAACGGACAGTTTTTGATGATGACTGAGGGTATAATATCCCTTTTTCAGAATAGAGGAATATCTCTGGAGTCGTTTTAATTTTTTTTTTATTGTTTTATTTTGTTTTTTTTTGGGGGGGGGCTGAACTTTCTGATGTTACAGTTTTATATTTTGCGTCATTGACAAATTTCGTCTCCTTGTTGTGTATTTTAAAATTAGGTCAGTAAAGTGCAAACTCCAAAATTGACATCTCCCAAACTTACACATTAAACCAACAGTTTTTTCACTTTAACTAGACCTTACTGATGGGGACTGTGTCTGCTTTATCTTGGAATGCGCGAACAGTCTCCGCGGGGCCCGGTAAGCTTCAGCAAGTCAGCACCCGAAATATACCGGGTCAACTCGTCTGTACATATCCGCCGTTGTCACGTTCCTTAATTGGTTGGTGTTCCGCGCGTGCGCAACTGGGTGGAGTACCGTCCAAGTTCATGGCATTTGAAGCAGGAGCTGTATTTTTTATTTTGTTATTTGAATTCTTAAGAACAGAGGGGCTCCCATGGCCCTCAGGAAGAGGAAGAAGGTGTCAGGTCCGGAGGGGCCTGCTATATACGCATTGTGAGAAAAATAGCTTCAATGAACGCTTTTGGTCTTCCTACCTGCTATATCAGTTTACGTCTATTATCCGGCCAATGTATAGTGTAACACTTTAATTATAACGAGATCCTTGAGACTTCATAAATTACTTTGTTACAGAAGACCGAACATACAGCTAAGCCTATATTCAATTGCTAGAGCCCCACCGTAACTTCTGAACATTTCGGATCCGTGTGCATGCTTGTAGAACATTCAAAATCAGGTAGAATAGTAATATCGAATTATATACTCTAAATGCAACGTGCGTTGAGTACCGATAAAATCTGATCATAAAAATCACGACAAAATTTATCTGTAGCGCACACACGCTTGCGTTTGCGTTGTTTTGCGTCGAGCAAACTTAAACGCTCATTTACTGATTGTGCGTTTAGGATGCATATCGGCTGTGTTGACGCATCGTTTTAGAATACAAATGCAGATATGCAAAGAGCCGTCCAAATTTTCCAGTTTTCCATAGGTTTGTGCCGTCGATCCTTTATAATGGAAATCAGTGGTTTGTGCAAAAACATGAATGCACCCAGCAGTCATCATTTTGTACACGAGTCAGCGCTCTAGCTCCATAGTAGCGAAGTGACACACGCACAATCCGCGCTGAGCTGAAGTGCACCCTCACCGGCGAAGGAAAGACAGATAGTTTTCCAACCGGGTTCCAGCAAGCGTTCGGCGTGCGCGCAAAGACCACACATTCTAGACTAAGGCCGTGTCCGAAACGGGCTTCCGGAGCTTCGGCTAGGCTATTATATGCGTGTCTCCACGCATTTCCAAAGGAGCGAAGACCTAGACCTAGCTCTAGACAAGAGATTCGGATGCAGCCTAATATCGTTGCGTGTACTCGGCGTGCTCCTCGTCAAACGCGCATAAACTTGAGCACCTATGCGGCGCGTAAGTACCAAAGGACTGTCAATTTATTTCACAACAAACCCTCGGTTGATCCTCCCCGAAGCTTGTTTGTGAAAGGCATTAGCGCGAGAACCAGCGCGTGGACCAACGCGCGCGTGTACTCCATTCGTTTGTACGCATTATAGCTCTCTGTGGTTTGTACGGCATTTACTGGGGCGTGTTTTGGCGACCCAAACTATATGAACTTGTTTCAGCTTTGGTCATTGGTTCTTTCGTTTCCGCGACTTTGTTGTTCCGACCGCATAGAGCTATATAATAGTTGTTCATATAGCCCCATGTGCTATTCTTTGAAGTCACAAATGTGTTCTGGTTAGGGGTCGCCAAAACTCGGTTCTCTGTGATGTCACTTTGAACCAGGAAGTGCAGTGCAAATATGGAGCTATACATTGTGCAAACGACTGGTTCTCTCGCTAATGCTTTATAATTGTACGCGTGATATAATTCATTGAATAACAGGTACCTTGTATTATCAGTAACAAAATGAATGAAAAACAAGACTTGGGGCCCAAATTTTTCATTGTTAATATAAACATGACTTTGTATTGTCAGTGCTCTTCTTATCTGCGTTCGACTGTGCAAAGTTGATGATACAGCTATGTTAGAAAATATAGCCCCAGATTTCACAACTATCCAACCAGTAAACTATGCATGCTTAATATCAAGCAATCAATGATTACTTTTGGATTCATATGCCAAGATGACCTGAAAGAGGTTTGAGGGACTTCCTGTTGTAGGTGCATCCGGAACGTATGCGCTGACGCACGTCTTTCACTCGCTATCTAGTAAATAATTTGTTGCGAGCAACTGTATTTGTCGGGACCAAACTACAGCCATTCAAGCATGGCGAGGCCACAAATTTACGTGAGGTCATGCAAATAATCTTCTTGGTGTTTACCAAAAAAGATCTGACTTATGTTAGGGCTTATTTAAAATCAAGGGAAACCAACGAAGGGATGCAAGCCTCGCACGTCTATAAGTTTGTCAAACACACGACTGTCCGGCACTTGTCCATCTGTTCAAGAATCCCCATCCCCCAAAGAAAGGAGAAAGTGCCGTTTCTAAAATGCTGGCACTTTCAGTCTCTTGGAGGAGGGGAGCAACTCCCCCCTCCCGATACACCACTGCGTGTCTCCTTTTTTTGTGTCCACATGTTTTCCTCCGTGGTTGAACCCCAGGAGATTGGATTAGTAACTACTGGCATTGCATGCAGCCTGGGTTGTGCTGTTTCACAGTGCTATTTTTGCAACCTGTGCCCGTGTACAGTGTGAGTTACGTCAGGTGCAAAAAAGAGGAAAGTAACTGTCTTTATTGGTTCCTAAAGTCTGCATGAAAATGTTTGCTCTGATCTTAAGGCAGATTCGATATTTTGAGAATAACCGGTGGAAGTTGTTATACTTAGGATAGTTCCGTGTGTTTTAAACCAACCGAACCAAGACGGCACACAGAAGGCAAGATCAAGAGTCACAAACAGCGGGCTATTCAAGATACAAGAGATGGTGACCGGTCACATTTATCGAATATATTAAAGACTTATTGTCCGTGTCTGCTTTTGCGGTGTGGCCCGTGGAAAAAGTTATTTTCAAATTAACTTGACAATTTTCTGGGATATCCTTTGTTACTTGGCTTTCCAATGGGATAAATTAGAAGGCATGCGGGAGCTAGCGTATAGGCCTACGCATGCGTTTTTGCGACTGCAAACATGAATAAAAAATCTCATCTCAACATGTCGCGAGAGTGTGTCGAAAGCGACTAATCGAATGGTCGTGTGCGTGCACAGGGGTAGAAACCAGTAAATCAGTTGCCATAGATAACAGTCATAAATATCTCCACTTCAACAAAATCAAGAAAAATACACGTTTCACAGGTGTTCAAAACACACTCTATCAAATTAAAACTCACTTCCTCATCTTTCATTTTCCTATCATTTTTCAGTGGCTTAACCGATTACTTTTGAAGATATTTCTCTCCAGAGAAAACCACCCCTCAAACAGTCAAGAGGCTCATCGCCATTTTAAAAATTGATGCCTACATTGCAAAACACAGCATTTTGGGGGGCCCCGTTCGGTCCGATACATTCAGGAATACAAACTGGCAGTACTGCCCCTGGATTTTATCCACCTTTTTAACAAACCACCCTGTCCACGTGCCAAGAAATGCTGTAACAGCAGAGAATTTAACAGCCTACAAATCGGTCCGCGCAGGCAATTTTGGACCTATTTACTGGCCTGCAACTAAGGTCACGCAGCGAGCTTCCGGAACCCTCGCGCGGTCCGCCTATGGGGATTTCACATTGGGCCGTCCTGTCACGTTCGATAATTTTTAGAAGAATAATTCATAACTGAAACCACTCAATGAAAAACTATATTTGAATTTAACCTTTGTCTTCCTCAACTACTATTTAGGAAAAGTCACCTTGAGATGGGTAAAAAACGAATTTCATCAACGACCTTCCACGTGCCGCGAAATTGCACCTGGGTCTCCTTGTACAAGCACGTTTGTTTTCACTAGAGCTTACCTAAAACTGACATTGTAAAATGTTGCAAAGATTTACCTACCCGTTGCTGATGGGTTCCATGTTCCGTTGATCTGACACAAAACAGTTGTTGTCAGCAAAGGTTACATAAAATATTGGAATATTTTGTAAAAGTAGACTATTGCTTTAAGTTTATTACCTTATCAACTAAAAAGTCTGTAAAATATTTCAATCTGTTTTTAGTATGGGTTTTACCGACAGACTGCCATAAATTTAATGTTCAAACCGTCAATGTTCATTTGAGTACGAGATTGCCGCGTTGCACTGTTCTCAAACCACGACCCTCCCTCCACTATTGCCCCTATTGTGCAAAAGAACAACAAGGCTTTACTGATGCTTTAAGATGAATCCATCATTTGTCCAGTGTTGGCTAACTATGTATATTTGCATGTTCATAAAAGCTTCATTCCTGTCCCAATTAAGCCATTGAGTAACTCCTCGGCTGGGTGCACAAACTATTTTTCATTTACAGGCACACTACATGCTTTATACGAACTTACACACAGACATGCAGTCGACGCATCAGTGTAAGGCACGGTACATATGGATTTATATTAGTTGCAGAAATACGCTAAATTTAAGTTAGCAAAGGCTATATCGATATGACTTTACGGAGCTGGAGACCTTTTCCATCACCAACAAGCAAGTTTCCCAAGTGACTAATTTGAGAACTACAGTTCACTGTCTCTTCAAATGAAGACTACGTTTACAACCCTGGAAGTTCATGCTTACTCTTTGAAATCCCTAGTCACTAAAGGAATTTTTTTCGTTTGGAATATACCTGCATTTGGAATATCATCTCATTCATCTGGGAAGTATCACACGTAATTTTCTAAACGATTAATCTGTTTTGCAAATTGTACATGAATTGTGATTGCTGAAGTTGTTTTTAAAAGTTGTTTAATAACAGAGAGAGAGGTAAAACTGACGTTTAACCGAAAGTAAAGTTGCTACATGCGAATTTTGAAATAAAACAAGATAAAAATAATAAAAATTATACGTTACCATTAGAATAAATATCTAAATTAAAGTGAAAAAAGAAATAAAACTAAAATGAAAGGGATATGTGAAAATGAAGCTAAACTTCAAAAGTGTATAAAATTGAAGGAGACGCATTAAAAACATTATATAATGCAACGTAAGGAGCGGTTCACTTTAATTGAAAATTGCTAATCTCAACAGAAAACGTTACCACGTCACATCTAAAAATTTGAGTGTTAACCGTACTGAAAGTCTAAAACAATCTGCTTTATTGTTGGGAGCATTTCTTACAGTGTTTGACGTTGAAATTTAATGTCACAAGCGCCGAAGCGTCCTCGCCCATTCGAATCAAAGAATGTCCGCTTTTTCGTTATTTCTCCTCAACTGCATGTATTTTAGATTATTACAAGAGATGGGTCAATTTTTGGCAGGATTCTCTTTTAAGTCACGTAAT
Organism: Acanthaster planci; assembly: GCF_001949145.1. Next base: position 219,902 of record NW_019091551.1, read on the forward strand.
TTTTCAGTTTATATAAATGGTCGCGAATATTTTCCAAAGTCCTTTTTCTAAGCTGGATTGGTTTTAAGAAGTGATTCAACGAAAAATATTACCAGTTCTTAAATCTTAGTACGTTATTTTTCCTATTTAAGGGTTCCGGAAGCGCGCCATCAGGGGTGAACTTCCAGGCTATATTGTATAACTTTAGACCTTTTTTAATATTTTATGCAAATCTTACTCACGACAACTGAAAAGGAGGTGTAGTGGATTTTTGTGTGATGATGGCTGCAAACGAAAGGGATCTTTCTGTGGTTACCAAGATAACCCTTAGTTACGTCAAAAAGGGCCCCAAAAGCAGTGGAGAGCAATAGCTTGGTAAAGGATTCAAGTAATTTTTAGAAGCCTACATTCATAATCTGAAGGGCAATAAGCAGTTTATCAACGGGATTTTATCTGGGACCTTTTTTGACGTTGCATGCATGCACCGTGGCTGGTTGTCGCCACGATCGAACCATAAATCAAACTTGGAAAAGAAAATCGAAAAGAAGAATCAGAAGACAAAGAAGAAGAACTTGTCGTCGTCGTCCACAACCTGTGTTAATTTGCTTTCATCTCATCTGATGTGTGACTCTGTCAAAAGTGTTTTTGTGGTCGGCAAAAAAGGACAACCTGCTACCGCGTTCGTTGGAGACTGTTTGCATGCTGTGACGAAACCGGAGATACCCAGCCCCAAATGATCTTGCCTCGTTGACAAGCTTTCTCTGCGGGGGACGAATTCGATGAAAATTTGTTTCTCTTCCCAACAACATCACTCCTCAATTTCCAGATCTCATCACAATCATCCATGGGTTCTCCCAGCGCTCGGGACACGAACGACACCTCGAATGTCACGACCTCAGAGTCTCAAATTTGGCTGCTGGAATGCAGTAATAAACATGGACCGCCGTAAACTGTTGTATAGACACAAGGACTCCTCGCCGGACTGCCAGCTCAGATTAGCCCGTGCTGGGACTACCTTGGTTTGGAAAGTGCACACGCGATTTTGAGTGTCGTGCAGCAGGTTTCCCTGAAATCTTCAAATAAACAATGTAAAAATGTTCAACAAACATGTTACACTACATCAGGATACGTGTGCTCCGCTCTGGGACGTGAATCAAATTCGAAACTCCATGTCAGCCCACGTGGAAATGGGGAAATAATATATTTCCAATTTTTGACGGGCAGTGCGCACTTCCTAGATTTTGGTGCCGAACAAAAACAGCATCCAACTATGCCATTCTCTCTCTTCATGCTGCTTAAAAGTGAACATCTCGCGCGGGCTCGGAATAAACCTGTGATTCCAATCTCAAACGTTTGTGGTCAGTAGACACACCACTGATGTCTTTTTTTACGAAAACGAATATATGATGCCCATGAATCTGGGAGTTCGTGCTTTGTTTTGAAAATGTAAGTTAAAGCCTCCCACCATAATGGTTTAAAGTTAATTAAAAACACATGCATGGTGTTGTACTGCATGTATACGCGTGCGCTTATGGCCACGGGTAATCTGAGCCCATGCCAGTCTCGTCACGCACCTAACCGGCTGGAGTCAAACACTAGTAGGAGAAATCTAGAAGGGTAGGCAGGGAACAGAATCTGCCGTGCTTTTGACAGCTTCTCCTGTCGGCGAGATCACGGGGGGACATTCCAACAGATCAGCGACAGATAACGTTACACGGGATAAGACAGTGACGAGTGTTCGGGGCCAAATTCGTGGCGCTAATGTCGTGAATTATGCTTCATAAATAAAATATGTAGGGCAAGGGGTAGCAACATCTGCGCTACATGACCATTTGCACTCCTTAACCACCAACAAGAGGACAAACAGACGCCCTTGGTAGTAACAGTGACAAAAAAAGATGATTTCCTGCTCTACAGTTAGCAAAAGAAGCACGACCACGTTATTGAACATTTTGGTAAAGAAACGTCCGCACCCCATTACTTCAAATACATGTATATTAAACATTGTACGTCACAGCACCACAGTATCATGCTATAAACTAAAGGACTAATTTATAAACATAAGTCTGAAAACAAAGTGTGATTCTTTGTTGACAGCCAACTTATTTGGAGCTAAGTATATATGGATCGAAAATCTCGATACTTCAAACTGATGTCTCTTTATCACAAGCACTCTGTACTACGGAGCACAAAAAAGGCACACATCGATTTGCTGATCACACGTAGGCCTACGTTATGAATATAGGCCTACTTGCTAAAGGCCCACTGAATTCAAATAGATCCACCCACCAAATCGTTTCCAGTGGTTGAGATTGAGGGGTCATAGCATTTGCATTTGTAGCCCAAAAGTCATGGTCTCTAAAGATTTGTGTTTGTGATGCTTTATTTCACACAATGTTATGGCTTTTCGAGCGTATATTTCTCACTCTTTGACTTCTAGGAAATATTGAAATTAAAAAAATCAGAAATCGGTAGTAAATTATGATATATATGTACATGTATATATATTTGTTCAAACTATATTTCAAGTATTATTTTTTTTTAAATTTCTGCCGAGTGTCGTGTATTTGCAACATGACATTTTTTTCTCGTGACCGTATCGCCAGACATCATGATGCGTCAGAAATGCTGTTCTTCGAATTGTTTGAACGTGACACCTATTCCCACGGCCTGAAAAGCTCAAGATTATCCGACGGGCATGCAAGTTCCAATCGTCCCAACGTGCTGGGCCACGAATACCCCAAAACATACACGGGGGGGGTCCTGTATTGCCCCCATTATCTCTTCCCATTGAAGATGATCTCCTCTGATTTTTTTTATTTTTTTGTCTGGCAATAGTGGCGTTCCCGTGGTATTATTTGTATTTGTTGACAAATCTATTTACACAAGAGTGCATTGAATGGATTCACGCGCGATGATAACACGAAATCATCTGATGTGAACGACAAAAAATGCACCATGAAGATTGTTTGAAGTGCGCATGCGTGGCAGGTGGCACACTAGCTTTTTGTGTACATTAGAATTTCACACGCAAAAAAGTGTGGCCATTGTATACACACTACACACGATACGCCGATTCACCACCACTCTCCACCCCGGAAATGCGCTCCAAAGGCAAGGCCAGAAAACTCACCAAAAGTAAGTACTTTTTCACCTTCTCTACTCATTTCCAATAAATTGGGGATTTTAGTGAGTTGATCGGTGAGCTGGACCGGGTTAAGGGGAGATCGTGCCAACTTTCTGAAGGAGTTTTTTGTATGGGCAAACTTCAGCTGGTTATTGGTTTGGGAGATCTTGTGTTACTGTATAACGCGTCTCGTGTCTGGTGTGTGTTGCTCGGAGTCATTCACATGTAGCGGAAGCTACCGCTGCTGTTGCTGGGAACGGCTCAGATAACTTCTGATGAGTATTATTGCCTTCCTCCATGCATGTACCTTCTGTGTCTTATACTTCTGAAGAGTCGAATTCCTACTCTCCAGTTAATTTCACTTCAAACTTTGTTTTGTTGAACATATTTAATGTAGATTGTGTTTCTAGTTCCTGTTTTAAAATGTTTTAGAACGTGATCATTTTTCCACATATTGTGAAATATGTGATTTAGGATTATGAATTTGCTTCTTAGTTGTCTTAAAATTGTCTCTTGGAGTTTATCAGCTAAAATCAAAATCAGACTTAGCTCTGTTCATAATGTTTTTAGGGCAATACATTTTAGATGTACAACATGTTTTTTGTTGGCTCAATATGTTATAGTCTCCTAAACAAAGAGTTAAAAAATTGTTAAAAGTCCAATCTAGGAGCCTTTCAAGTAGTTTAATGCAAGCGATGCATAATTTTGACAAGGATAAAAGTCAGTAAAAGAAGTTAGAAATTGCTATGAAAATAGAAAAATTGCTAGTTAGAAACTATCAAACATTTCTGGTATACAGTTGTGTATCAGATTTCCCAGTTTTGATTTACTTTTTGGCAGTTTTACCTGGTTTGTTAAAAAGAACTCTTTTAGTATTATTGCTGTTCAGGATTAGAAATGTTTAAAACTTCTCAAAGAGCAGAGAATCCATTTGATAGATGGAAGAAAGTGTTTAAACAAAGTAGTGTGAAACTAAAACATGAAGTGCTAAGATGCTGGAAAATAATTTCTGGTACTTACGTGATGGCCCCCTATAGCAAATACTGAGCAGAGAAGTTCAACTTGTCATAATAAATTCTACAGAATTCATCACTTTGTGTTCAGAAGTGAGTCATCTCTGTCTGAGAGGAGAGTGTTGTGTTTGTGTTCATTTAATTCTCAGGCCCCAGAAATTGTGGAAATGTGTTCATGATCTCAAACTAATGAAAGGCAGTCACTCTAACTGTAGTTCATCTCTTGCTAAACGACATCCAACATCCAACTTCTTATTTTAAATGTAACACTAGAGCATTACAAAGTTGTTAGCAATTTATTTTCTAAAGAAAACTGGAGTCACACTTGTAAGTTGGCATTCCAAAACTCTCATTTTCCTGGTATGTAGATTTCCCATGTACATATTTTCCACATATGTCTGCTATTTTCATTTAGGGTTTTGCATTTGACTACAAGTTTGATTGTCTTTTGGAAAAGTTATATAACCACCTTTAAAGAAGTACTGTAGGCTGCAGGAAGTCATCATCTTTAAGGGTCAAAACATCAGAAGTTACCAAACCAACTCTGATGGGATATTTTCACTTATTGCCTGAGTTAGGATTATTGGCGAATGCTGCCCCATTCTTTGTGACAATAGGTGAAAACACCCTTATTAAAGTAACAGCAGGGAAAGAAAGAGCCTTTAAAAACCAGTGCTTTAGCTGGAATTCCCCTTTGAAAATGTGTCCTTAATTTGAGGTCAGCCCATATTGTGAGGAGGTAAAAGACACCATACAAGTGAGCTCCCAGTATTGTTGAGCTGGGAGAGTCCTCCATTCAAAAATGATATGAGGCAGAGCAGGGCTATAGGAGTGAGGATGATACTCTTGCACTAAGAAGTTTCAGTGTCCACCCAAGGTTGGTCTGGTGGTATGTTGTTAAAAAAATGGTAGCTGACCAAGGCAACCTAACCTGAGACATACATGTATCATCAAGGTTAAACTTGTCCACTAATCTAGTTGTGCTTTCTGTTTTACATTTGTGTTAATGTTTGACGTAATTTTATTTGTTGACTACCTATGTATGTATTTTGTGCATTGCACGATTTGAAATAAAGATGGCTTGTTTCATGTATATTCCACAATTGGTACTAGTCACTGAAATTTGTGATATGAATGCAGTTGAGTCTCCTGACGGTTTTGCCAATCCTGCAACACTTGTACGTGATTTTGTGACATTTTTGTAACTATATCTAAGGTCAGTAAGATTTTTCAAGAAGGTATGAAAGTGAATTGGAAATAGAAACTGACATGAATTTTAAACTGACATGGATTTTAAACTGACATGGATTTCCTCAAAATCTGACCACCGGAATGCATCCTTTTAATACCTTGTAACTTGTCGGGTTGCACTCTTAACTACATGTACTATGGGGTCTGGGTTTCAAACAAGGGTGACCTATTTTACCTGCCATTAACGTAACTTTTAATTCTAATAATCCTATGAGGTGCATTACAATTACATATAGCCTGCTGCATGTACAAATTAATGAAATTGGGGAGATTGAGTAAAGAAATTTGATGTTCTGAAGTTGTGGTAGAATTTGAGATCAAACCAGTGCACATTGCTGCGCTGTGTTTAGTGAGTGACAAGTTGTTTTTTTCCAAGGACATAAACATCAAGGCACAAAATGTCTCTGAACAAGGTCAGACGCTCCCTTTGTAAACATTTTGCTAGTATATCCCTCCCCCTTAACCCTTGCGTACAGGGAAAATATGCTGTAAAATGGGTTGAGAGCCACCCCAACATCATGAACCCACCAGTCACTGTCAGTCATTGGGTCAAATCCACTTGTTTTTGCAAGTGGCAGCATATCATTCCTGATTCCCCAAGCTCTGTAGTGCCATGGTAGTGCCCATTGAACCCTACTCCAAATGTTCGTCCAGTTACACAGCTCAGTTCCCCAAAGATCTGAACTTGGTACCTGATTGGCTATGCTTTTTTCTCTCACAATCCATTTCTCTTAGCCCATTGCCTCCTACATCAGTGTTTCCAAAAAATCCTGCCATGGTTCCAGACCATTGATACAAACAAAGTAATTTGGTTTCTGCTTGTCCTCTCTGATGTCTTTTTGGCTATATTACAAAACTAGCGATGCATACTGTTGACACTCCATCCTTTTTATACCGAGATCTGTTGGAAGAGGAAATAAAGCCCTAAAAACAGAAAGATTGGACACTGACACTGATACAAACAGTGGACTCCTATTACTCAGATTAAAGTACCTTTGTCCCTTTCTCTTGGATTTGTTGGCTTGCTTGCATTTGGCTTTCCAGGCTTTCGGGGTGTGTTTGGGATCTACATTCTCAGAGACAGGGTTTGAACAATCCTCCAGGGAGTGTGGGAAAGAATTTAAAGAATTGGAAGTGATGATCTGTTGTGATATGATCTTGCCACAGGAGGTCGATTAGGGATACATGGAGGGGTACAGCATTTTCGGGGCAAATGTGGCCTGCACCTGCACACTGTAATTCTAGGGATGCATGTGTTTAAAGGGAAAGTTTCAGCCACATCTGAAAGTTTACACTTACAATTTTTTTTAATTTCTTTTTATATGGTTTTAAGATCACTCTGACTTGAAAATCATATGCTGTTAGTTATTACCAGGATGGCAATTTTTTGATTAAAAATATCAGAGAATTAAAAAAATTTAAATCAGATATTTTGATTTAAATCAGATTGATCTTTTTTTAACATGGAGGTATGTCTGTATTGTTATCTATTCCAAAGGAAGCAAATTTAGCTGTATGTCATGTGTATGTGTTTAATTTTCTTTCATTTATTTCTTCTGTTATAGAATCTGGTTTGTATCTATGTGTAATCTAAATAAGTTGTGATTTTATACCTACACTTAACATTGATAGATGGCCCATTCAAAATCATTTTTTTTAGATGACATAGCTACCATCTGAAAATAGCTATTATTAGTAGTAGTATTTTGGTTATGCACAATGCGATAAGAGATCTCATTCTAGTCCGTTGGAACAACTTGAGTGAAGCTGGGTCCCGCAGCCTCAGATCTTAAGTGTCTTTTGCAGAATTCTGGCAGTACCTAGGAGAGCCGCCTTCTGCAGCAATTCCACCTTCACTGCCCAGGAGAAATACATGCCCTATAGCACCTCCATGTACCTGTTGCATACTGTAGCCAAGGGTAAAGGTACTAGGCTTTTAAAGTGGATTATACATTTTGTCAAAACTGGAGATCACAGTAAGTTAAGGATTTTTCTTGCGGTTACACCATGTACAATATTCTCTTTTATGAGTATGTGTGGTTCTGAGATCACAGTATTTTGTGAAACTTAAGGACGAATTTTTGTAAAAAAGGTTCTCAACCACATGTACATGTACTTATTTTACATGCTTGATACAAAAGGTTGGTATTATGCTATTATATTACATGTTTGTTCATAATGTGGCTCCTTTTGTGGTCAACAGAGTGATTACTAAGGCTTGATGAAACCCACAATATTAAGAACATTTGTTACTGGTTTGGTTCACGCATAATAACCAACATTTCCATTTCCAATAAAATAGAGATAAAAGATAGACACATGTACACCAATACTTTACATGTTAAACTCAGAGGGGAACACAATGTGTTCTAGTTAGGACCATTTTAGTGCCAGGTAAATTTTTGGATTACCAAGTGTAGCGAGCGTAGTGAATGGAGCTCTCGTAGCCCATAGCGGGATTTTAGGGGAATCCTAGAAGGGATTTCCCCCTATGTCATCGTAAAGGATGTTTACAATAATGCTTTTGCAAACAGCAGCTGATTTGATACGAAGAAAATGAGACATATATTTCTTAGGTCTTTTTTACTTGTTAAAAATTGCAAAATAGTGCAAAACTGCAACTTTGTAAGCTTGAAAAATGATCAAATTGGTACATTTTCAGCAATATTTCCGTTTTCCGGGAGGAAATTTACAGTACCGGCCAGTGGCGCTGCCCAGCACTGCAACTGTTGCTAGAACACTGATAACTCATTTCACCCATGCCAGCTTTGGGCAGGGGGGGGCACAGTACCACCAGATCAATAGATAATATGATGCCTATGGTTTTTGCTCGCCAAAGGGGCCTCACCTCTCTAGGCTCAGCCTCTCTAGCTCACAGAAGGGTAATTTGTCATTGAAAATGTGCAAACCTAGAAAATTATAAATATGTTAAAAAATGAAAAATGACCACACTTTTTTTTACTTTTAAAAATGAAAATTTTGTTTCAATCAGTGATAATCAAATTGTTTGATTTAAATTTTGATTTAAATTCGTGTTTTAAATCAACCAACCCTAGTCATTGGTGTTCATTAAAGAAATCTACCAGTTATCATTTACAACATATTCCCTATGTTTCTAACCGAGATGGTTTCTCCATAGCACATGATGTCACCAAAACAGTGAAAGAAGCTGAGTTGCAGGTACCGTACTTAAGGGATTACAGGCCATGCAGAGTATAAGCTGCACCATGCAAATCTCTGCAAATCAAGATTTAAAGTTGGCATATTAGTATAAGCCGCACGGCGATGCTGACCATGTTCAACCACTGAAGTCATTGCACATGCTGCATGCAGAAGTGCTAGTACATCAGAGTATTATGTGGCTCACTTGGACGTTCACTTGGCTTTCTTCATATAGTGCTGCAAAACTTCTTTGTTGAAGAACTTCAAGCCCACTTGGTTAATAACTGGTACTATTGCCTTCATGACACAGGCTTTCGAACCTTTGTGAACAATTTCTGTGTCCTAAATTTTGTCTGAAATTCAGACATGTCAGCTTCCAGAAATTGGGCAATAATTCAGCTGAGTACATGTATCCCCTAACTTGGGGCACTTGAAACAACCCAGAAAATCCTGCAAAAACACTTCAGAAGTTCTTTAAGATTGATAAATTCTTGCAAATCATTATTACCTCCACTCACATACCCAACTAAAAAAAATGTAAAAAAATTATTTGGTGAACAAGTTAAAATGAGGTCTTTCAAAAGAGTTGATTTTGCACTTTGAAACAAAAATTGGAAAATTGGGCCAAAATAAAAGTTTAATGGAACTTTGTACATGTAGTGGGTATGTGAAATTGAGATTTATGAATCAGAACGTTGTGAGTTTGATTAAATTTCACCTTTTGTGAAAAATATTGCTCTAATAATACAGTAATATTAGACACAAAAATTCAAAGTGGCCCATGTTAGGGTCCGTACCACTTTAGGGTACGCCATCTTCAAGTGTAAGTAGTACACAAATGAGTGTTGCTATTAACACTAAACTTTGCTATGTCCTTGAAATTACCAAGTTTGGTGGGCTGGATTAGTACCCTGGCTGGGTGGGTCATGCAGCAGTTCTTTCTTTTTTACAGCAGTCACCAATTGACCACTGAAATAATAAACAGGGATTACATGACAAAATAGACAAAAACAGACAAAAACGAATAGACGCACCACACATTTTATGTTTTTTAATGGTACTTACGGTACATTTACAAGTCTATTCAGTCCCTATGGACTGATTTCCTTTATTTTCAACATGTGAGCAGAGCGAACGTAAAAGGCAACCAACAAAAGCATCACTGCATTGTGAGTCTTGGACCACTTGCACGCGTGGACGGCTGGCTAGATGTTGGCCCGGGGTAGGGTGCGATGAGATATGGCACGGTGTCTGTGACTGATTTCATTATTCAAGTGTTGCCGTAGAAAAGCTGTCCAGAGTGTAGGTGGCAGGGACATTTTTCAGCCCGAGAATCAACGTATAAGCTGTGGCTTATATTCTGGAAATTATGGTACTTGAACTGTCTTCCTGTACCTAGTGTAGGGAAAGAAGTGTTTGCATAATTTACATTTGGCAAACAGTAAATTGGTTAATACTGCATTTCACCATCTGGTAATCCTCAAAATAGTGATCATTTACATAAACAAGCAAATTAAAGCATACATGTAAATCTTTTCCACGGTTGTTCTCCGATCATGGGATTTCTTTATCACATAAGGACAAGTAAGTGATTTCACAAAGTCGTTGATTCATCATGATTGAGTGAAGTGTACTTAAAACCCTAACTGCAGTCATACATGCCACAATGTTTAAAATAAACAGTATTCTGATTTTTCATGGAATTCAGGTCTCTTGAACACAGTGCAGGAACAAATTGAAAGTGTACATGTATATATACATGTACAGTATTTAGTACTGTAAAAGCAATGTTATGATAGTTAGGTATATAGTTCCTGTGCCCTTTCATACATTTGTCAAAACTAAACTGTTAGTGTGAAGCCCAACGGTCTTGATTTATTGTCCTGGTTTATTTAACAGTGCCAGTCATTGCTATAAATTACTCCTTAAACTTGGCCAACATTCTCATAATCACCTTTTGTAACCTTTCATTCCATTGATTGCTATGTTAAAATTGTTGGACTTGGATTTCATCTGGATGTGTAGGGAGAGCCTTTGTGAATTTGAGCTTCTTTGAAGACAGGCTTTCTTAAACTGCATGCTGTACAAGGTGCATCCTATTGACAAGATAAACTATCTGTCCGTGGACTTTGTGTTCCAAGTTTCCTCTCGTCTTTCTTTACTTTTTGTTCAGGCTATTGTCTTTCAGGATCCACAAGTCTTTTCTTGTCAGTTTTAAATTGGCCCAGGCATACCACTAGTATTAAATCCAACCCAACATACTCAGAATTGAAGTTCCTTTTCCAGAACTTAAGAGTTGTTGCATTGACTTAAAAAGGTGTTTCCATTTTGTATACTTAACCAATCAATGGCAGTTTAACCCAGACCTTGTCCTCACAGTAAGTTCCACCCACTTTGCAGTGTTTCATGTTTTAAGCAATAAATTTTTTTGTTAACTTCTCCACCAAGACCCAAAGTGTTGGAGACAGTTTCACATCAGTCAGTTCAGAGTCACAGACCAAATAAATACATTGACAGTTGTCCCTCTGAACTCTGTGACCACAGGAGTGTAGGCCTGACCTTAAGAACATTGCTGTTTTGGACAACTGTGGCATTTAAAGAGAAGGATGATTTAGGGGAGCCTGCACCCCAGAGGGTCTGTAATGTACCCCCAGACTGAAGTGATGAGCCCTTTGCAGTATGGTTCCTGTCACCACCATGGCCCTGTGCACATTAATCTTGTGGCTAGCAGATGGGTTGTTTCTCATAATAACTTTGGCATCTTTGGGTTAAAGGGGTGCTTGGTGATCATGCTTGTTGTAGTATTTTGCTTCAGTTAGTGGTTTTTAAATGCCAGGGAGAAACATAAGTTTTAACAACATATAAAATGTACAATTTTTTTTTCAGCCTGGAGGTTTGGTCTGGTTTTCATACATGAAGTACATTCGCCCATAATTTAATTTCTTGATACAAGTTCACACACTCACAAAATATAAACTCAGTGTACATTTCTGTATCGCTTGAAGCTCATCTTCCAATAGGTAGACGTAACTATTTGATTGGCCTTTGGATCCCTTAATTGGTCAGGGTTCTGGCAGCCTGGAAAAGTCATGAAAAAATGCCTAGAAAGGTCACAGAATTGTGTAAAAATAACTAAAGTTATGGAAAAGTCATGGAATTTTCAAACTCTCTGTTGTCAGAAATAAGTGCACAAAATTCATGATTTTATTTGCAACTTTGAAAGTCAGAATAGTCCAAGAAATTGCATTACTGGGTCATGGATTTTCATAATTTGGAAAAGTCATAGAATTTATTGTCCTTTAGGTGCAGGGACCCTAATTGCTGATTGGTCCATATGTTGGTTTGTCTTCAGATGTACAGGGATTCCATCAGTCATAAGTGGTACTGGTAGACTATGACCTCAGCCTGGGACACACATGCTGTTTATGCCCAATCAATATTTGAATTGAATGGTGCAGGATTGGTTCTATATCAGCTGAAACACAAGTTTTCTTTGTGACATTTTGTAACTTTAAATTTCTTAATTCTGTTGAAAAATGCAAAGTTAACCCACATACCCCACATAAACAGAAAAAGTATGATTTTGCCAAACTTGTACAGCTTCATAGCTCATTGTACATTTGCCATGAATTCTGTAATACACCACATAGATTGTTAATGTCTGTTTTTTGTGGTAATAGCTAAAATGTTCCACTTAACGTCTTTACATAAATGCAGAAGTTGTCAAAGAAGTAAAGTACAAAATACTGGTTCACATTTATCTTCATAATAGAGCCAAAATGTTGACGCCATATTCTCGTGTTGTGTGCCCATTCAGAAATTGTTCCCTGAAAAAATGTAGGCAATGGCATTTAGGGTTCCTGTTGAAATGGTAGTTTGTTTGGTTCTGTTTTCAGACCCAGAGTAACGCATACAAACCTTAGGGAAGAGCTTCACAGAAGGATCTTACCAACTGAAAATGGCTTGCTTTTCACTGAATTGACCGTATTCATAAATAACACCAGTCCATAAATCCTTTAACAATGAGTATTTGTCAGTTTGCATTTGTCATGCACTGGCAAGAATTGTACCGTGACATTTGAGCCAAAAAATGGGAGTTTGCAAACTTCACAATGGCCACCAGTCTACTGGGAAAGATTTGCATGAGAGCACACATTTTCCACAGAAAAGCTTTCTGATCTAGCCATGTTACCCCCATGATGTCATAGCCTATGTATGTGCTACAGTACAGTGGGTTTATTTCCTGTGTGCCTCAATTTCATTGCATTGTTGATTTTCTTCTTTCTTTTTTTTTTGGGGGGGGCTACTTTGTAATCATTTATTCAGTATAAAAAGACACATTTTCAGAACCCAACACAATGAAAAATAACTCAACATTTTAAAAGCAACTTCAGTGTTTGAAAATATCACTGCACAATTTTCATGAACTGAGACAAAAGTCTCACCGTAGAATAAACCCTAGGTTTTGAGAAAATTGCATTGGAGTTTGTCTATTTTTCAAATGCTTATTTCCCCAGTATTTAGCATACCTTTGACTTAACCAATGCTACTCCATGGAAGAGGGGATCTTAAGTGACACAAAAATACACATAATATTTGTAGAAGTCAATTAAAATTGTTTATTTTGTAAACATGTTTTTCTGTTTGTGAAATGGTACGCACATTACACCCTTTTGCTGCCAGATGCAAAATTATTACATTTGTATACATTTCCGGAGTCAAATTTGCCTCTTTGTGAAAATGGTGAAACAAACTTTGCCCATGGTTTTTCCCTTGTTTTGCTAACACTATATCTATGGAAGACTAATTTGTCTCTTCATCATCATGGTCATCGTTAATCGATCGTGATCTGGCTGATTTCAGTAGATTTAGTAAAAAATAATACCAAGAAGTAGGCATTGCCTAGCGCAGTTGATTTTACATGAAAACCCAGAAATTTGAAAAAAGTCGTGATTTTGGACCACTTTGTCTCTGTGAAAATGGTGATGATCAGTGAAAAGCATTTCTTTCATATGAAGTCAAACAGCTAGTCATTTCTTCCTTTACATTATTGTGGTCTGTAACATATTTCAATCAACATCTGTATGTGTATCACTTCAAGATTTCCCATGTTGGAAACTGACAGACGGAATTTTACTTCCCTGGTAATCCTTGTTCCATGTGTGTATGTTGGCCTTTTCCCCAAAATTTCATCAATATTTTGGCATGTGCATCAAAATTTGTTCTATTTTGGCCAGTTAAACTGTATTTTTAAGTTTACACTGCCATGTGATTTTTATCCAGCCAGAAATTTTGTTCATGTTGCTTATGTTTACATTTTTGGAAAGTTTGTATTTTACAAATATCTAACCAAATACGATCGATCATCTTGTTTACTTGCACACAAACATTGAGATGATTTGGATTTTGTGTATGATATGTAGCCATCTTCATGATGCCTGCCTCATTGCATTAATACTAGCGCCACATCAATCTGTCTTTGTTCCTGATAAATCATGACTCTCGCATGTGAGCATATTTAATTTTAGGAATTAGCTATTGTTTGAAGGCCGTAAACAAGATGGCTAAGTACAGCAGTTTGCAGTTGTTCATGTTTAGTGGTCCTTCTCAGGGTTTAGTAGCGTCAAACTTTACCTTCCCCAGTTCACTTTGAATGGGAAGAAATGGAAACCATAAAAATGTGAACCGTAAATAGCGCATTCACTGATTTATTTTCAGTTAGTGACATACATGTACACGTAAGCCTAAAATTAAATTTTCATTTCAAAAAAATTCATTTTTTACTGGAAATTAAGATGAAAACATTACTCCCCCAACTTTTAAGGGGTCTGCAACTTTAGAAAAAAAATAAGAAAATAACCATACTCAAAACAATAATAATAATAATAATTTTTTATATGCTCAAGAATCTGGGGTCAGTAATGGTTGCTTTAAGAGTATAAACTCTGAAAGAAGTTTTATAGACTATAGATTTGGAACAAAAAAATAAAGGTTTTATAAAATTTATTTTAGTATTTATATCAAGATTAGTTTTATTTTTTCCACTTGTAGCTGTATAGCCTCTACAAAAACCATGCATTCATCACACAGCCTTGTTTTAGTGAAGACAGCCCTTGCTAAAGAAGTGTTTATGAAGTGATGGCTAAGCTCTTGATCTTCACAGAATGCAACTTTGATGTAGCGATTGTATGAAAGTGGCAATTGGCACTTACTTCGTGTGTTATGAATATATGAAGATGTCATTGCCAATTGCCCAATTAGTGGTGAGGGTAACAGGGTACCCACTTATGAAGAGGAAAACAAGCTAGATTTAGACAAATGGTTATGATGCACTATACCGGTACATCGACAGGATAAATATATGTATACACAGTGACTGTTTATACAGCATAGTTGCACAGCATAGTAGTGTTTGACAGAATTAGGTTTATGTGAAATACATGCATGAATCTAGCATCAGCCCACCAGAACTCAAGGGAAAATTGTGGGGGCGGAGGAAGATGGGATGGAAAATGGGGCCATTCATATGGCCTCCCAAAAATGGAGCCAATTTTATTTCAAACAATGAGAAGAAGGTGATATTTTGGGGTCTATTCCATTTCCATTCTAACAGCATGTGAAAAGCCCCAAACTGTAGCCTCACCCTTCAGAAACATGAAGGGAACTTGTGAAAGTAAAAAAGTAACTTCCCTGATAGGGTTATTCACAGAATCTATTTCCTGTTTGTCATTCAGTAAAGCAGAAAGAATATCACATACATGTATGGTGTTGCTTTATTTGTTGGGATTCCTTTCAGTTGAAAGGTACCATCAAAGGACTTTTTGCTGTGAATTCGAGTAAATTCCAGTTTATGTATCACTAGATGCTCAAATGTATGTTGATTTTGTAGCATTGATTTTGATTTTGATGCAAGAGTGTATTTAACACCTCTTCTCAGTTTTATTTTAGCAGATCAATTAGCCTGCATGGATCATACATGTACATCTATCTGTTAGGATGCAGCTTGGTTTAGCCTGAAGAATGGATCTCAATATTTAGGAAACCTTAAATCGGTCAATATTTTAAAACAGATTGAAGGTTTAATTTTCATTTGGGGATCTTAATATTTAGGAAACCTCAAATAAGTCAATATTCTAAAACAGATCGAAGGTTTAATTTTCATTTGGGGGAGAGGTCACTTTCCTACTCTGATCTTGATCTGTTGCTCAGTTTGTCATCTACCCCTTGGAAGCATAAAGAAATGGACAGTGGCATCCTTTTTGGCCTTTTTTGTTGCACATGGCTAGCAGATGGCTGACCGGTCATACAAACAAAAGCCATACCACTGACCACTAACTATTCAATGTAGGGGTCATTTTGTTGGAGGGTATGATCTCCAGAGATAGCTCCAGAACTAGCTTGCTCCACCTGAAATGATTGTCATTTAAATGCAACTTGGCTCCATCTCTGGAGCTACACCCTACAATCCTAGCCATCCGAATTGGTGGGGCTAGCTCCACTTACAGCCTACACAGTAAACCCACTGCTTTTTGGTCCTCTGAATGCAGCTGATCATAACCAGCCCTGACACAACCTGCCACCATTTGCCTCATTTAGTGGCATTCAAGTCTTTTTTGTTAACTATCCTGTGAATTCACACTTCTGAATTGTCGATAATCATGTTGCTATTCTTATTTTTTTACTTAACATTCAAAACAATCTGCTTGTAATTTTTGTAAAGATGGAAAGCCAGTCCTTGTAAACCTCACCAAAACACAGATACAGTGCCTCTCCTGACTGGTCCAACTACAAGGAGGAAATTAAGGGATATCCAAGAAGTAACTGACACTTCATTAACTGTGTGTGATGCAGTGCTTAATACGTTTGAAGCCTGTTATTGTCACATATAAAGCACATGGGACAGGGTGATAGGGTAACCTAGAAATTAGCTCAACTTTAACTCTAGCTCCAGAGTCCCAACTTAATATGAAGGGGAGCACATTTTGAACCCCAAATAACTCCCACTCAGTCATTAATTGGATTGGAGCTACCACTAGCTGAAAACCTGTCCTCCCTCTCAACATACCCTGACCCAGCACACACTTATTAACCTACTGATCTCTTCTATGGAGCCTAATAATTAACCCTACTAGTCCTGATTTCAAGATTGGATAAGAAGCCACACAAGACTTCGGATTTTTTTAGCACTGAACAGATATCATAATGCGTCAAGAAGCATCATTTTTTTTTTTAGTCTTGTAGTATTAAAGTGATCATCAAGTTTATGGCCATTAGATTATGGGGCCATGTAATTTAGATGAGAAGGTTAGGCAGGTTAGCTGGAGGATCTGGTCATGGTTGATATTAAAGTGTTCTCTTTGACAGTAGGAGTGCATAATATTAAGTACATATATTGTTCCTAATATGCTGGTATTTGTGTTATTTGTGGCTCGGTGAAACTGATTTTTTAATTTCGTTTGAAGTTGACATTTCATTTTTGCTGTACTTCTGTTCACATGTAGGACAATAGAAAAGAAAAGAATTTCCTGCCATCAAATTTGCTTCGAAAGAATCAAATCTTATCTCTTCGGAAAAGGTAACTTAATAACCCATGGATGTCGAAAATGTGCAGCTTTACATGTATTCCCAGTGCTTGCCATGATTGCTGGAGGAACTTGATTGACAGTTTATGTACATGTAGGTTAAAGAAGCATTTCTTAATATTGATACTTGTAAGATACAATAAAAATTGATACTTTGGTAAGTGAATTGATACTGTGGGATGGAGGAGATATATGTATTGTATTGTGGGAGGTCCTGATTTCAAGGGGTCCTATTTTAAACATCCTTACCCTCTGCGGTAAGGATGTTAAGGATGTGGAAAGTTAAGTTTTTACTGATATCTAAAGTTTGTGTACTTAGGCCTAGTTTACGAGGTATAAAAACATGCTACATTGCGGGGACAATCAGTATTCATTCCAGAATGTTTGAAAGTTTTAAGTTGCAATTTTTCAAAATCACTATTTGTGTATAAAGTGACAAGTGCTGTGTTTGCCACCAATTCCGACCCATTGAATTTGATAACACCATCTACTTAACATCATGGGGCCATTGCATGTTTGAAAACTGCTTTCACTGGTCACACATCAAGTACTGTTGCAGTGTCACCCACCTCTGGGCAAGGGATACATTTGATCGTCTTTGCCATGGTCTCCTGTGCTTCCAACCCACAGAGGAGTGAATTTTGTGAATGAAGTTTCATTGTTTCATCAGGTGATTTCATGGGGAGAATTGTTAAGCCATATTTTCAGTTTACCGAATGCAGAGTTCAAAAATGTATATTATTTTCTGACAAGTAAATTATTGTCAAGGAAATAATCTCCATAGTAAGCACTAAAACATGTTTTGTCAGTGTTTGGAATTTATAAATGAATAAATGAAAGTGTGTTCAATTGAAAAAATTCGCCAATTTATTACTTTCATTTTCAGTGAAAAATAAACATAGCCTTCCCGTTGAAAAAAAAATCCATAAAATACAGAGAAACTTTTGAGTGAAAACAAAAACCCCTGCAATCGTTCTATCTTTTTTTCTAATTTGAAATTTAAAATCTTAATAATATTTTGCGAGGTATACAAAGTGTTATTTCAAGGATGGATTTGCGCCGGGGAGATTAATTTTGGATTTTTGGCCTGCCCGATGTATATTTTAACTCTGTATACTCAGTGTATGCCTCTGAAGGCTTGTGAAAAAACCACAAGTGTACTCGGGTAGGACTCGAACCCACAACCTCCTGCTTACTAGTGCAGACGTCTTAACCACTCGACCACCAAACTTGCCGATGTCAGCTGGCTGGTTTGAATCAGATGTAGCAGGCGGTACCAGCGTCACTTCATTTGGCTTCATTTGCACTCCGTACCTCCCGTACAATCTTCGGAAATAGGTCACGGTTTGTAATGGTGGCACGTTTGTGAGAGCATTGAAGATTGCTTTGTTGAGCTAAAGCCATGAAGGTTATTAAGTTGAAATAATTGTTTTTACATTGCCTGTGACCTAGGAAAGTTGATTGGGACATTAGTTGATATCTTGCATTTGTTTATTTTTTTTCAAATCAAAGGAAAAGCCTTATATCCTCAAAAACTAGTCTCTGGTGGATGCATGTACATGTACATGTATTTGGTGTAATATTCTATGTTGAGCACCATCTAGGCCTACCTTGACTGAAATCAATCCAAATCCGATGTTGAACAAAGTTTTGACTATGAGGCTAAAATGCTCATGACAAGGTCACACTACTGTATGGTAAATCCTGTGTAGATCCGAGGGGGAAAAAGCTCATTCTTTTTGGAAGTTGAGGGAAAATACCAATCCAGAGCTGTTTGCAAGCTTCTTGTTGCACAAGGGATCATAAGTCTGACTCTTGAGCTCCAGGGAGAAAACAGATCACTTACAAGCATGACAAAACGTCTCTCACATTTTGCATGATGCCCCCCGTCCCAGTGTTGTAAGTGTCGCTAATTTGCTGTCTTGAATTGTACTGCCCTTGTTGCACCATGTTTTGTGTGGATATCATCCTAATAGAAACTCCCTCATGGACAGACACTGAAAGGACGGTGGAAGAAACTTTAAAAAAAGGGAACAATTTGATGAAAAGAGAGACTTGGAGAATATTAAAAGAGCCTTAGGGAAAAGAGTACTTTATTGTGAAAATTCTGACAGGAGTCAAAAAAAGATATCACCAAAGTCTTGTGAGATTTTATTTTTTTCAGAGAGTATCGTTAGAATGAACTGCCCTTGGCAATTTTGTTTGGATTGAGTGGTTTGAAATTTTGTGAAGTTATGGGGGAAGGGTTCTGCTTCTGATGAAAATGAAACGCTCCAGGTAACAATGCAAACTTGTGGATTTCTGAGTAATATCTTCAGGAGCAAGGCTCATTGCCAAATTTTTGTCAGATGACACACAGTAAAAAGGTGGAGTCTCAAACATGCATGATGCCTTACTTTTGATCTGTTCCACAGTTTGCTCTTATTTGAAACAAGACCTGAAACAGAGGGTGAATACTACGGAAATTCAGAACATAATTGGAGTGAAATGCAATTTTTATATGTGCTAACTATTTTACATGTCTAGGAAACTCATGGTAGCTCATTATTTATGAAGGCAGCATTTAAAAGTAGGGTTGGAAGGAGTATCACCGATTAGAGTTCAATGAAATGGTTCTGTTCTATGTTTTTACCACTTGTTTGTATTTGGTAAAAAGTCAGTATGCCTGAAATGCACCAAGCATATACGTTTTTTAAGGTAGATGTCACTTGACAAGGGGGAAGATGCATTTGGGCTCCTTTATTCTCCTTCAACTTCATTTTTTTTTCTTGTCTTGTCTCTTAAACTATTTCTGTGATGTCACTCCTTTGTTCAAAGTGCAGATTATTTTTACGAATCTACAGCAAACTAGAATCCTATCGAATCTACAGTTGTAGAGTCAGTCTCATAGATTCGTAACAAATCTACAGTTATTGTGGATTTGTATTGTAACGACGAGGAGGTTACCCACATGAACCCCCTCATTTCGATCAAAGTAGTTGTGACTAAAAGGTTGGGGTAGAGCATGATGGTGCTTTGGTGCCGTGACTCTGATTCTACTGGGCCTCGTAACAGGCATAGTGGGCATGCCCACACTCTGGCCATATTGTGTCTGTTTGCCTTTCTCCATAGAAAGTGACGTATAGTTAGCTACCTCTCGTGTTTTCAGGATCATTGCTTTATAAAGCAAGATTTTCTACAAGGATTTGAATTGTCTCTTCACCTTTCAATAAAAAATAATCTTTATATGTTTTGGCCGCTTTTCTGTGTCTATGTTTTGCCCAGTCTTTCTCATACATGTATGTTGCATTAAAGTTTAATTGAATTGACACAAACTCAGGTACATCTTCCAGATGTTCCAAGATTTGTCAGGATCTGCTCCCTGAGTATTCTGTCCAGCACATTTATCCCCGTTCATTTATAACGGCTATCAAACACTCTAGTAGCATCATCTTGCTTAGAGAGTTAGCCTGTAAATTTTCTTGTGTTGTTAATTGTTGTAAAATTGTATAAGCAGTTTTAGGTGGCTATGCATGCTTTATAAAAATTCTCTGTTATTGTTTGGCTCCTCATTGTAATTTAAATCCAAGTTGCTCATTCTCCAAATGAAATAGCAATATGTAGTAAGTGGGAATTTCAGAAGGATTCATACATAAGAACATGTAAAAATCAGTGAACCTCATTTTGAGTGGTTTGTAAAGTGGTTTGAAAAGTGCATACTTTCATGAAGTTGATATAACATTCCAGTCCTAAATTTCATGGAGTCTTGTGGTGGTTTTAATCCGGAAGGTTCCCTGGGATGGCACATGTGTAATAATAAATCCAAGGCACAAGAGGAAGAGAAGCGAGTATGTATCCAGCACTGACGGTGTTGACTGCACAAAGACTGTCAATGTTTCACGTAGCCAAAACCTGTGCATGTTAATGAATGGAACAAAGGTGTGTACTCAGGCTAAGGGTTAACAGCCAGAGCATCCCAGACTTGGGACTCCATGTTTATGCAACAATGGGAAACAGTTGAAGTCAGAGCATAGACTCAGAACTGTAGATTCGTGCAAGAATGGTCGAGGCGAATTAGCACCAATCTACAGTTCCTTATCCATTCTCTATGACAGAATCGCAATAATAATTTTTGACTCCTTCCCATGAACTGTTTATATTCCTTACAAAAGGGTTTGGGCATTGATTTGAAGTTTTCATCATTCCAAAATATCACATCTGCGAGACATCTTGAAAGTTTACTGGTACTGCCCCTGTTCTTAATGCTCTAGATGATTACTCAGACACCACAAACTGTTTTGAGTAATAAATTTGTCTTGCAGCTTTGGGCTCTGAAACCACAGGTATTCTGACCCTGTCCATATGTTTCCTTGTGTTGTCTTAAGAATTACACATAGTTCAAATATGTATTTTCATTGACCATACCACACTCTATGTACCAGTTGTGGTAGGATACATTCCTTCAAAAATGACATGCAAAGAATAATTTCTGGTAGCATATTAAAATAAAATTGTACATGCTGCTACCAATTTGCTGGCAGTGCTCAATTTTCATAGTATGGTACCTAATTGCCTAACTGTAAAGTGCCATACAGTAATGACAAAGCAGTTTGGGTAGCAACCAGAATGTGTTGGTGGGGGAAAACTTCTTTTGGTTTCTCAGAATCCTTGGAAAAATAACTAATTATTTATTGTCTCCAAGTATGTGCAAACAATGCACACTGCATTCAGGGAGACTGTTAGGTCTGCCTATACATTGTACTTATTTGAGATAGATACATGAAAAGTATCAAGAAAACATGGAAAGGCATGCAACTAATTGTACTAATCTGACTTTGAAAATTTTGCACTCTGTATAGTTAAATGTATTGAAAATGATCTCCACAATGTTATGTGTTCTAAGTAATTTATTGCTTGTCTAAATTTCAGGGGTTTGGTCAGCGTTCTCCCCAGGATTTCAAAAGAGTGGGGAATTTCTATCCTTGTTCACTGACAATTTGCGAAGCCACAGCATGGGGTTTGATGCCCGCTGAAGGGCCTGAAACATTTTGAACTTTAGATGCTCTCTGGTGCATTCTAGAGCATTTCCTGAGCTTTTCATTAGATATTTCCCTTGGAAAATGACAGATTTAAAAGTAACTAAGTGTTATATTCCAGTAATTAGTTATTTTCAACTTTTGTTTACAACGTGTTGACATTGCAAACAACTTAGTAAACAATTCTGAATTGGCAGGTGTTACAAAGCTCAAGTTTTAAAATGTCTTGTGACAAAATGTGATTGCCTCCCTCACAAAAGTGATCTGTCTAGTAAGTTATTGGCATTTGCTGTGGTAATTGAAGCAAAATCAAGTTAATGTTGGAGCAGAGTATTCAAAGATTTTCATCTTCCCCAGTGCATGATGTGCATCATACTGGTAGGGCCTACATCTCTTATTTTATGATATATATATGCATCAAGTATTTTATTTCATAATGCACATAGCGCTTGGCACATGTTAAGCCACCTCACAGACTGCCTTGCTGACTGGTCACCGCACATGCACGGCTCGGTGGCAGCCTTTGGAAAATTCATTGCTCTGTTGTCAAATGCACCCATACTCACCATCTAAATCTCATTTTTTTCTAAGGTATTTCTTATCCAATTTTAGCAGTCAATAAAAAGGGCTAATATGGTTTAAGATATTTTCAGCCAAGGTCACAGGCCGTGTGTGGGATGTACTCAGGTTTTTTGCTTCTAAAATATTTCTTGTTCCTTACTGTTAAAGGTTTTTCAATATTTCAGACCTGGGTGTGCCAAGTGCCTCTGGTACTTAAGCAAGCAGGCACAACTCCAAAATGTAATCAGTTATTAGCCTACCTGTGCTGGTAAGCCTCAGAATGATGTCCCTGACACACAAAGGGAAAGACAACCTTTAATCCACAATGTTATTTGGAGAGTAAACATTTGCTTAAGGGGAACAGAGATAGGAGGAGGACACAAAAGAGAAGAATTTGACAAATCTTTTAGCATCCTTGCGAGTGTGGACGTCATCACTCAGATCTTTCTCAAAAGCAAACGTGCACACTTGCTGGATTAGCTCCAGAGTTTGGTTAACAGCTTTGTGTTAGACATAACTTGAGAAAGCCAATTTCAGATTGTTATAGTGTTGACAAATTTTGTGTGCCTAGTTGATGCACAATTTTCTTTTCAAAATCATCCTTAAATGTGTGTTTCAGTGATTTTTGTAATGTTTCTCAACAGTAGGAATTAAAATGAGATTCTCTGGCTTTTCCAGAAAAAGTTCTTGAATATGTGGTATTTCGGTCTTGCCTGAAATTTGGTTGATTAAAACAGTCATTCGTTAATTCTTTGACTATGTAACACATAAAGACATTGTATAAATACATTCATTATACAAAATTTAACATGCATGTAAATGAATAAATTTGAAAATCAGCTGCTTAATTTGAGGGTTATGGGTGTAATGATAGTAGGCCTGCACATTTGTGGATATTTTTAGAATAAAAATTAAAATTAGAGATAAGTAAATTACCATGGCCCCATCAGTGACATCATCACAGTCATGATATTTTTCCCAAACCAGACAATACTGGTTGATCTCAACTACAAAACACTGGAACAGTTGAAGCGGCATTCAATTTTAACTGAGTAGGTGTCTTTGCATAAATTTTACAAAGAAAATGTCAGTAGCATCAGTAAAAGAGTAAGAGAGGGTCGAGATTCCTTTAATGGGAGGGGGGGTACATATTAAGCTGGGAACCCCAAACACAGCAGGTGGTGCCAACCAGTGAGGTTCCCTGACAGTTAACTTTACACAGGAATGTAAGACATTTGTTGAAAGAAGCTTCATGACATATACAAAACACTGCCCTTTCTACTCACATTGCCTAAGACAAAAAACATTTATATGTTGTGGCTTTTGTTATTAAGTTTTGATCAACAAAGTTTTATCATTTTGAATAACATTATAAAAACAACTGAAAACTTTTGAAACAATGCAGTGGATATTAATTTGTAAGACGACTCAAATTCTGGCATTTTGTTAGTGTTATGCATATGCAAATTTCTGCAAATTTGGGTGCAGATTGCAGACCCACCATTGGTGTACGTTGGATGGTCAGTGAAATTGGTTTTGTTAAACACTATGCAACTCTGATCAAATGAAATAAACTTTAAATGACATTTAAAGTCTTTCAGGCAATTCATTAGGACACCAAAATTTGTAGAAATCCAAACTTGGTGTTTATTCAAAGCAGGGCCTACCAATAAATGATGATTCAAACTGCTCAAATCTGTCAATCAAATCTGCTGCACTTGTCATCACTGGTTGATGGCAAATAGTGATATGTACTACACTTTGACAATGAGGTTACCACTTCCAATTGACGTTTTTTTGCCAGACTGTTGAGATGATCAAAAAGGTGTTTTCATCCGATGTTATGTGGATATATTCATAAGAATAGAAAAGCCCAAAGTTGGGTTATTCTTTTCCACTACATTGCAAATAGAATATGCTCATAAAAAAGCAGCAGAAGCTCATGCAAATGAAAGAAAAGGTGGTCTATCTGCTCTGAGCGGAACAAAAGAGGGCATGTTTTTTGGTACTCACTGCATAGGCGCGCCATGAGTATATGTGCGTTTGAAGCGGAGCACGATGAGTACGCATAACTAATTTAATGCGGCATGTATGGTCTTTGCGTACATGTAGAATGCATGCAAAACCCGCTTGTAACCAGTTGTCTTTCTCTCGCCAATTGGGGGTGCACTTCAGCTCGGGCTGGATAAAATTAACCGATTAAACTGGGTATCACAGTAATTTTACCACACAGTATTGCATGCGATACTGCACCAATCACCACCGTAAAGGGTGCCTTTGGCTGTGATGGAGATTATTTATTATTTGTTTGTCGTTCTGCTAATGTGCCATAATGAAGGCAAATATGTAAAGCCAAACAAACGCACTTCCGCACATCTTTCCTTTTTACATGACTTTTTTAATGGTTACTCGACCCCCTGAAATGGAACCAGGTATTGATGTTGGCAGGCACATGCCCAGGTACTTGGCACAGGCCTCGATGACAGCACTGCTTACGAAACAATATCACGAGATATGGGTTGCATTTCGTTTAAGAAACAAAACAAAATGAAGCAAATTCATTTTGTTTCATTTCCATATTTACTGAAAATGAAGGACCTGGTACATGTAGTACATTTCTTGGTACTGAATTATGCTTTATTTCCCCCCAAATTTTAAATATTTGAAGATGTGTTTGCAGTTTTGACGACTCTTCTGGGAACTCATACAAGATCAGTTAGCTCCACTGATGATAGGGATCAGAAGTTTCAGTTACATGTTGGTGAGTTCCATAATCAACCAAAGACCAGCACTTCTGTCTTACACAGTTTTTTTATTTATTCAGAGCAGTTTTAGCACAAATAGTCTTATCACCACCTCTGAGTTATTCCCAGCAGAATTTATGTATACAAGTATGGCTTATAAGGAAACATAAAAAAACAAGAATGACAGCAAGATGAAGATAGCCAAGTCCATGAGAGTTTTTAGCTTTCAAGTTGTAATATGTTTGTATGGTTGTTGCTGAATTTGTTACTGCAGCTTATTTGTCCTGCTATTGACCTTAAAGTGTCCAAACTTGTAATCAGCAGCTTGCATCAAATGAAATAATACATGCTAATGTTGGAGAAGGTCTGTTGATTCTCTCACATTTTTGTCACAGAATGCTTTTTGGAAGGTTTGCTTTCAAGGTGTTTCTGAATTGACAAAATTGGAGGTAGTTGACATCACTTCCAAAGCAACACTTTTAGAAAATACCATAATGTGATGTTTTCCCTTTATGTACATGTACTATGCTCAGACACTAAACAAAGTCTTTTATAATGTGCCTTCCACTGATAAGAGAAGTTCCCTTTTAAAGAAATATTTAGCAGTCAATACATCACTATACCAAAAGGTTAAAAATTTTGTGTGGATTCAAAGTATTCTGTGGACAATGATCTTTTAAATATGCTTCAAGTATTCTTTCCGTTAAGAAGAATGCCCCTTATAGCACAGCCTATGACATAATAGTATTCATGAATGGTGGTAACTTTCCCAAAGGTCACTGTACTTTAACAATGCAGTACATACCCGTACATGTATTTGGAGCAGGAAGAAGAGTTCTTTATGTACACGTACATAATACATGTAGATGTATACTTTACATGTACGTAACAAGCCAATGTTGAGTAATCTACAATAATATAGTCTGTCAAGTTGAAAAGTGCAGTGTAAATCTCACCGATCTTTTCAAAGGTCCTTGATTGAATACTGTTGTGATTAATGTGGTCTGCTGTGGTTTTTACTTCCCTTTTTCAGTTAAGAATTTTTTATTTTGGTGGCTTTGCAGTTTACCAAATTCCTGTTGCTGAGGGGATAGTTTACAGTTCGTTTGGAAGACATAGGCCTATCAATGGATTTATCTCATGCATCAATCTCTCTTTGATTGTGGTTGACAACAATATTTGATAATGACTACTGGCCTGTTTGGAATTTTCCCTATGAGATTTTGTAGAATGCATGTCTGTAAATAACAAGGCTGTCAGCATTACACAAGGCTTGTAGGAAACTGCAGGCCCACCATTCACTTGGCTTTGCATTAAATAGGGTCTGGCCACAATGGATGAGAGCGATAACTCTAATCTATGCATCGTTTAGGGATGAGGTGATTTTTTCAGTGCAGAGTGTCTGTACTGCAGTGGTTTCTTTTGTGCTTGGAGTAGGTTTACTAATAAAAAGGAATATATTACATGTACGTGCAACCTTGCACATACATGTACACGTGTTAGAAAGATGAAAACGGTCGGTAAGATGGCACAGTGGCAGGTCATTGGAATGATTTTAAATCTGGGTGTTTGTGGTTAGATGGGGCTGTGCTGATTTTAGGTATATTTGACATAGTCAAATATTTGTTGTCATAATCGACTATTCTATGTGCAGGTTAGTAAATTAAAAAGGGAAAAAAATAACTGTGTAGGAAAAATTGCATTCCAAAGCATATTATGAGGTGCATTTGTACTTGTTGTAAAAATATCAATATTTTATTTCTGCTTTTGCAGGAATCTAAATGTTTGAATATTTTATCAAATGAAAAGTGGAATATTTGGAATTTCAATTATTCAAATTGACTCAGTCTTATGATTCAGAAACATCAGGGTGTCACTGACCTAGTCTATTATTAATGTAACCTTATACTTCATTACTCAATACCATGAAATGACGGGGTACAACTTGAAATATTATGCGTATTCTTAGTAAACTAAGCTTTATTTTCTAAGCCAGGTTCATACCCCTGTGTCAGTAGGTAAGCAGAATAATGTACAGTTCATCTCACGTTTGAATATTTTAAATAAAGTTTTAAAAACAAAATGGAATAGGCCCTTTTATTTCACACCCTATGAAGGAAGTTGATTTCTTTTTAATTTTAAAAAGCTTCAAGCGTTCACCAATTTATTCTCTCAGGTTTTGACTCTATCTTATCAAAATTAGATATTTTTAGCCTGAATGTACATGCAAGGGTGTTGACCTCTTGTAACTGAACTGCTGAAAATTCTTGCCTCCAGTCAACTTCACGTTACAGCTGTCAGTGCTGCATGGTACAACATGAGCTCACCCCAAAATGTGCATCCTGCCCAATAAAAACCCTTCAACCTTTTCCCCTCAAATCTTGTCAACACCTCATTCTTGATTAGGTGGCTGGACTCCCTACAAGAGAATGTAGAGGGCCCATGCTCTTTTCCCCCAGGAGAAGGGAACATGTTGCCCCTGGTTTGTCCTGGGATCTGCACTTTGGAGGGTCTTTGTCATGCTGTTATGCCAAATTCTTAAATGAGACTTGACTTGTATGTGTAGTGGGACATTTCCTTGCACAGTATACTGTCTTACACCATTTTTTCCAGAGAGTGAAACGGGGGACTACATGTGGATGATTTAGAATAGAAGTCACTCACAATTTTGATTGAAACCTTCATCTATTTGAGTGAGTAGATTTCATCAAGAGGGTGTAAATCTTTACTTGTAAAGAACAAATTTTTACTCTATGGAATTGAGTAAATTTAACAGTGCATATGTCTTTGGACTAATTGGCTTCTTAATGGATGTCTCCAGTATCGTTGGTTGAATATTAAAAGGCCCAATGATTACTTTTCATGATTTCAAGATAAGTTGGTAGGGCCTGTATAAAGCTGTTGCTTTTTCAAAGAAAGATATCATGTATGTACCTGCCACAAAAACTTTTTAGTTGAATTTTAGTGGTAAAATGGTTTTGATTGTTGTGAAATCGATGTGTCCAGTAACATGTTAGATCAGTTACGACATTAATTAGCCAGAAAGTCCTGGAGTTTATTGGTGTTTACACATGGCTCTTTGTCCTCGATTCAAGTAGGCCTTAAAAGAAAAACTCTGAATTACATTTTGTGTAGTTCTTGACATCTTGACATTTTGATCCATCTTGATATGTAAATAGGGACTGAGTTCCTTAGCTGTCTGTTGGAACTGGGTGTCTTTTGTTTATTTAGAGTCTCAAGAGTGTATTTAAGCACCCTGCCTTAGGGCATTCCTCCTTGTCATCTTCAAGACTCTTTTGTTCTGATTGCTTCTCAAAGCACCCATGGTTTCACTGTGACGTGGCCAAGGAATGGTGGCCAAGGAGTGATCACAAGTTTATATTGACTCTGGTGGCATATCTCTGAAGGGCTAAGGGATATCAAGGAGTTCCATTTGTATTTTGAGTGAGAGACAAATATGGCCTTACAAGAAGAGCTAGGTGAGCGGCCGGCCAGGATGTCAATTTGGCTTTGTACATCACTGTGGAAACTGAGCCAGGTGACTTTCCTTGGAGGAGTTTTGGGAATGTTTTGTTTGTTCTGTTTTGTATGACTTTGACTATTTAAAAAAGTTGTGGTGCTAAAGCTGTTTGCATTGGGCTTTGTAAAAGTCTGCAACCACATCTTGACCCTAATATATCATCTTCATTCAATCACATATTAAGTCTGCAGAAAATTTATACAGGTATCGTCCTGCTTTCAGTTCAAGATGGCTGGCTCAGAATAGGGCTAACTAAAATAAATTAGTCTTCATTGTGCATGTATGCATACTTGCATCTGGATGAAACTAGTTGATTATGGTATGTACATATACCGGATATCCCAAGTAATCTGTGATTATCTTGTCAGGTTTCTTCTATCAGTGAAGCAGTTCAATGTAAAAAGTTTCAGATTACCTCATGCTTTTCCCAGTGTCATGCATAAACATGACTTTACATACATACTGTGATTTGCATAAGAGTGGATGTACGTCCAAGGGCTCTTACAAATATTAGTTGTTCTGCCTTCCAAAAAGGCAACCAAAAAAGCCAGTGCACGTGTCATGAACGAACCAATCTGGAAGCTTCACATGAAATTTGCAGTTAAGCTATGTGGCTGAAAATAAGATTTGATATGGCTACAGAAAAGATGATATGCCAGGGAAAAGTGACTGTCTGACAATATGTAAGGTGTGGGATGAGCTTCATTGACCGGTAAATACTGAAACAGCAGTGATCAGCATGTCAGATGACAAACTTATGGCAGCTTTCATGGTGGGCCCTTTTCTTTCAAGCAGCTTTGTATGGTGAGATCTGTTTTGACTAACTTAATACACATTAACCTTGAAAACTAACAGTTTTTTGGACACTCATATAGAGATAAAAATAAAAACTCTGATTTAATTTAAAAAGAAGATTTAAATAGGAAAAAAAAACAGATTTCTAAATTTAGGAAAAAAAATCGGATTTTTAGCAGCCTTGCAGAAAACCTCTTGCATTACCATTTGGACATTTAGTCAAGGAACATAACCTTAATTCTCCATGCATTGTTGACCAGTGTGGCATAGTGCGGTAGTCCGAAGTGTACATGTATGTTTCCATGCTTACAATAGTTGGTTACCTTGCTGCTTGTGTGGTTTATATATTCAACTGAAACCTCCTCTTGAACCAAAACTGGCTTTACTCGGACAAAATGATGCCATGTTACACAGCAACTTTTAAACAAATCCATTTCCCTTTGATTTGTACAGGTAATCAACCAAATGTCCGCAAATTAGTTGCCTCATTATCCCCAAATGATATTTTTTTAAATCTGAAGGTGCAAATTTGTGTT
The DNA here is from genome assembly GCF_001949145.1 of Acanthaster planci. The sequence continues at coordinate 250,187 of NW_019091551.1, forward strand.
TTTAAATGACCAAAGTCACTCTTTTGGAAGTTTTAAACATGACGCGGAGTTGCATTTTGGTTCATCTATTGAAAAATATGCCATCCACCCTAATGTTTGTTAGGCAGAAGGCAAACTGCCTTTATGGAAATGTGTATAGTGCCATACCATTAAACAAAACCTGTGCACATAGTGTACACACAAGGGGGTCAAGGAACTGTTCTTCACACAAGTCATATTAGTGTGCACTCAAGAAAGTTTTGTAATGGCTCCACGGAAAGTTTCCGTGGTCACTTTGAGCCTGTTAAGTTACTGTATGTGAGCAGGATTTATAACTAACGAGGACATCAGTGCTCCATGCATTCCAATGGGAGACTTTGAGATGCTGCTGACAGCAGCCATGCCCACAGTCTTGCACTTGCTCAGAACTACATGCTCAGTACTATGTATGTCTTCTGCCACTAGCATCTCAAAAGTGTCTCGTTGGACTGAATTTTGCAATTTTTCCACATAGCCATGGTAGTTTTACAAAACAGAGAACTTGGCTATAGATTCGTTATGTACAGTAATTGGTTAAGTACCGTATATGTGAGTTAACCCTTCAAAATATGTTTCCATGCTTAGGAACAGGTTTCGCATTGTTTCATAGGTGCAGTTTAACATTTTACCAATTTTATATACACCGGAAAGCACATGTGTATTTATGTCATTGTCTCAATGAGTTAGCTTTGAAATAGTGTTTTTCATCTAAAATCTAAAAACATAATTAAAGGTATTTGGCATTTTCATGTAGTTTTTCTGTTTGAGGAGAAATCCTGGCAAATAATACAATTTCAAAAAGGATACATGTACTTATCAGGAAGTTAAAATATGGCTTTTTATTTACAGATGCGTTCTTGGTCTCAGTTCATGCATACATGGCTCTTTATCCTGGACCATTTCCATAACTTGTCTCTTGATTGTGTTGACACAGTGCAGTCCTGTCTAATAGTACAGGTAAATTTCCTTGGACCTCAGTAGTTTATGTTCAATTTCCCATCTGTGAACAGAGACTTTTTATGATAACCACCTAGGTCTATTGCCATAGCAGTTGGGATCGCCTAGTACTAGGCAGGATGCTTGATGCTTGTGTCGGAAACCAGAAAAGCACAGGCAAGCAATCAAAACGTGCATGGATAGCAGGTATCTCATCCCGTCATTAAGTGGGAGGAGGACTTAATTAATGCTCTGATGTTGATACACTTCACTGGATGGAATAGCCCGTGGTGATCAGTCATATATGTGCAGAATTCCAATCTAGAGAAGCGTGCTCCATTACGCCTCCAGCTGCTCATTGCTTTCAGATTTTTTTTTTTCATTTCATTTGGAGAGAAACGTGTAGCATACTATTCACACATCTATGAAACTGGATACCCTTGTGCTGTTGAAACTGCTTGTCTTTGTAAACACATAGAGCACTGCTCGTGGCTGGTTGAAAATCACTGCATATAGATGGGCATTTCTCTCTTTGTTACAATTCTCTCCATCCCCAGATTGCCTCATTGTTTTCTTAGCTTGATTTGGGATGGACAGAATCAGTTTGTAAATTCAGATGCCCAATGACAGCAATTGGGTCTGGAGGTTTGTTCATGTTCTTGCCTGTGCCGAGGGAAAGCTAGGAGTGGTTTAGCCAATCGAGCAAGAATGTACATGATCATCTGGTTCCAATAAGAATTTGTCATTACAATTCACATTTCCCAATCACTTGGCTCCCAGGAAAACATGCAGTTTGCGTGTGATTGGTTCATTTTCTTGTTAATAAATGGCCCCTTTTGTTAGCTGTTTAAATAATACGAGTCAACATTGTAGTAGATCAGGCCTCAGGGAGTACACACAAGACTGTCTGTGAAGTGTTTATTTTGAGGCAACCGTATAATCATCTACATTTTTTCTCGCAGATTCATAACTTGAGGATAGGTCTTATCAAGGATTGTAAAAAAATAATATTAATATAAATATTAATAATATTAGAATTATACATTTGTGTTGCAGTAACATTTCAATGAGTTTCATGTCCAAAAACATTGTTTGAAAGCTCACATAAAACGATGCACATAGAGCTCTTAAAACCTGTGCACTGATGCACCACACAATAATTTAGCGCACCCTTGTGCCAGTTGTCACGAAACTGGGGGGGGGGAAGAAGACAAATAACTCCATCTTTTTATCCTGATTTATTTCCAATCCCATCTTTACATCACACTTTCTTATCCTGTTAGTGTAGAAAGACCTATATGTAGCCATCAAGGATCTTAAGACTCTCATTTCTTATTGTGAATCTGCCTACCCAGATGCATTGACCATTGTTGAAGGTGATTCTGCAGGCTAAACTTAACAAGCAGCAACCAAGTACACCAACAAGTGACGTATCCCACCTGTGGAACAAAAACACTGGATCTTTGTATTGCCGGTACTAGGGGGCATTAAAATCTATTGAATGCCTACATCTTGGGAACCCAGACTATTCGATGGTTCTGCTTTTGTCAACTTACAAGCAACAGCTTCAGTGTTCCAAACCTTTGACAAAAACAATTTTCCTTTGATCTGAGTTGAATGCTGATAAGCTGCGTGGTTAGTTTGGTGCCGCTAAGGTCCATTTCAAATGTTGTGCTTATGCGCTGTTGTATACAATTCAAATTGATTTTTTGTATTCGGCATGACAAAAGCAATTGGCTCAGCAAATTGATTTCGGCACGACAGAGAATTTTAGCTTTATAAGGTCTGCTGTGCTTAATTCAGTAAGTATGGCAGAAGCACGGTGTGGTTTCAAACGTCGTGCTCCTGCCGAGTTGAATACTATTGCTATTGGAAGTTGCTCCTAAACTTTGTTGATCATTTGGAAGATGTACATGTTCAAAATGTGTAGTAGAGTTGAGAAATAATCATCGTCAAACAAACACATCAACAAATATGATGACTAAAAGGGAAATATCTTGAAATGCACGGGGCAGATTGCTAGACCGAGCTCGGGGGAAACAGGGTTTCAGTTACACCATTTCTCTTTTAAATTCCTGGTTGATATAAGATAAACTCAAAGCTGACCTTTGGAATTAAAACTCCTGTCCAAAGCAGGAATAAGACTCCTAATGATATCGAAATGTTCACACGTTTGGTCACTCCCTCCACTTAGTTTTACTTTTTTGTTCAGGGCTGAACACTGAATGTCAGCACAGCTTTGTGATGGAAACAAGATGTCTGATGTAATTCTTTTGTTATTCAGTCATCTTATGTAGCAGTAGCCTTTTTCAGGTAGTGAAATTTGTTGATTTCCTCTGTTCCTTAACAAAAAATTATGATATTCTTGCATCCTTAGTTTTCCCTAGAATTTGAAACCCATAAAGGTGAAGCCAGCACTGAACTAAAGGCCATCCTGATGCTCATTTGCTTGCTATATTTTCTGAAAGCCAGATTCAAGAATTTAAATTTGGTTCAGGCTGTGATTTTCTTCTATCTCAGCAGGTCATTATTTAAGTAAAAGTCAAGTTGATATTCAGAAAGTATAGAATTCATCAGGGTTAACTAGTATTAATAAAAATTGCTTTTTGATATATCAAAGATCTGTACTGGCTTCAGTGAACACTAAATGACGATGTTGCGTTAAAGGACTTAATATCACTTTTTCAAAAATGTATCACTTTTTGCTGTATTGTGCATATCATGACTAATGTTCTTTGTAAATATATATGCAGGGCATATCTCCAGGATAACTCCTGTAAGAAATATTTTCAACGGTCTCTGTTGCATGATATGCGTGCTGTGTTGGCAACACGCCATGTGGCATCTTCATTGAAGACTACAACATCCACTAGTATCGAACACTGGCTGTGTGATCAAAATTTGAAACTGCAGTGGTAGTAGATGCGACCAGAACACGGCTCGCCCATCATGTGCAACCACATCCAAACCCCTGTATTATCTCAGCGGTGCACTGGCAGTGATGGGTGAACATACGTGGTGACTAGGTGATAGGCCTATTTCATTGAGACATCACTGAGATCGCTGGGAACCATAACATCGAGCCTTGAGAATAAAACAGCCTCAATTTTTTTGAGAAATATACTAGCAGTGCTCACCGAATCTAAATCCTTTTTCTTTGTGACTCATGCTGAAAGATTGGTAAATCACGGTCAGTGTTGCGGTGGTCCACCATGTTGGATTTATGTAAGTTTAACTGAGTTTTTAAAATTAAATTGAACATTTGAAACCACTGCTGTGCTTACACTGTGCTAACGTGGTGCTCAATTCAATTGTATTCGCCATGGCATAAGCGCGACGTTTGAAATGGGCCTAACAGGGATGTTTTCAAGGATAGCACAGCTGATCTCAACGAGTACCCAAGTACAGTGACTGGGTACATAAGGTTCTGGGAAGACATTTTTACCAACAAGGACTACTCCTCAACATCCAAATTCAGAGCCTTGGCTTGGTAGTAGTACTTGTTCTAAAATGTGAGCAAAAGACCTTGCTTGTAAATAGAAATCTGTGGACTCTGCAGCCTGTAAGAGGGCTTTTAGAAGACAACTTGAACAGTAAGCACTCTCAGAATCTCTGGGCGGTTATTCAGAATACCACCAACTACAAGCAAAGTGCGCCAATCACAGACACTGGTAACATAAAACTGCCCAATCACCAAGTTTTCTTGTGTCTATAAGTGCTAACCAAATATCCTCATGCACACACATTCGTGGAGTGGATCACCCAGTAATTTTTTAAATAGGCAGGGGCTGGCTGAATTAGTAACCAAAAATTGATGCACCAAATGACCACTAAATCAAACATGATTTTTGGACCCCACCATGTTCATTTCTCACTGCAGTGGCATTGAACTGTACAAAATGAGCTCCAGTTCTACATACCTGTAATAGAATGGTTAAAATAGATTTGATCAAGTGTGCACCTCTGACAAGCGCAGCAGTGAAACTAAACAAACTGACAGGGTCCTCGAGAAGAGAGACTAAGGGGTACTTTGAAACTTGCCCATGCAGCCAGCCTGACTGCCAGCACTAATGATAACACTCGGGCAGTGAAGATCGTGGATTCACTCTGGACAGCTACATTCTCCTCGGAAGATACGCATGGCTGTGTTGCATCACCAGCCTCATTCTGTCGCCGGCTAGAATAGCATCCCGGCTATCACCTGCCACAGGCTTTCAATGATTGACCAGCAGACAACGTAAATTCGTGTGCTATCTCTTCTAAGACTGTACTTCCTATAATAGGCCACTTCAACAAGCCCATGTTAACGATTAACTTTGGCTTTTTTAGTTGTTGTGTCTGAGTGGTTACTCATGAAATTTCTGGTGCTCCTGTCCTTTTCAATAGGGGCCAGCTGCTTGCAGCAGAAGAGTGCGGCGCTTTGGCCGGGGCTGAATTTTTATTATCACACTTGGGATTCTGGCTGATTGTGATAATGTTGACATTGTACGTGAGCCCACAGGAAGGGTGTAGTTGTCACTCCATTGTATGGACACTTTATTAAGTTTTTCACTCTGTACATGTACACAGGCTAATGTATTTTTGTTCATACAGGAACATAAGTTGAGGCATGATTGAAGACAAACTTATGAATAATTTGTCTAGTTTTGGGGGGCTTTTGTGTTTTTAGGAGCAGCTTTTCACAGATTATAACTCTTTGTTCTACCTCAGTGAAACTGTGTCCACTGCCCCAGAACAGTTAATTCAGTATGCTTCAAAGATATTTTCAAACCCTGTGAATTCCAGGGTATAAGAACATCAGACTTTTATTGTGATTAGCAAGTTCCTCTAAGGTTATTAATGTAACATAGCTCAGTTTAAATATCTGCCATTAAGGTGCCTGAACCACAAGACTTCTGTGAAACTTCAAACAAGGCAAAAATCATAGGGGAACCCAAGCATGCCAAGGGGAAGCACAGCCTCTAATCTCACCTGACGTCCCTTGGCTGGTCTTCCTTTTTATCACACCCCATCCTACAGAGCTACCAACAAAGCATGTAGTGCCCCTCGTCATCATCCATCCTGCCAGTTGAAAATTTTTGTAAACTTGCCAGATGTGCTTCAGTATCTTGCAATATTGGGAGCTGCACTCGCGAATAGATACATTGTCACACTTTGTATGAAGACTGGAATAAAGGGTCTGCTGCCACCTTTGCTGATCCTATCTTAATTAACATGGATTGGGACCACCTGTGCTTTTTGGAGACCATCTCCTGTCTGTCTCTTGGTGGACCCATAGAGTAGTGGTTGGCCACTCACAGTAGCTGTTTTCCAAAGTATAATAGTATCCCTCCATCACCAGCAAACGGAAGAGAAGTGTGTGGCGAATGTTGCAATTGGGCACCTGGTGCTTTAGTGGAGACTACATGTGCATTCTAAACATATATTTTCATTTATCCCAACTGAAATTGGTCTTACTTTCTCAGCTTGTCCTATGCCAAGTGTCTGCATGGTGCAGATAACTTCCAAGACTGTCATACAGGTACATGTGTTTTGTACAGTTAGTTGTAGATGTTGTACATGGGGCATCCATCTTTCCCCTTCAACCCTTCTCCCCCTCAGATCAACTGCCTAAGATAAAATTTGTTTGGAAAACAAGAGTGTAATAGTAAATAAATGAAAACAAAAACAACAACAAAACCCCCCAAAAAAACCAAAGGAGAAGTGAACAAACTAATGAACCAAAAATAAAAGCTAAGGACAATGGTTCCAAAAAAAGCAAAAAATACTGTGGTTTTGTTTTACACATCTTTCAATGTAAACCAGTGAGAAATTTGTTGCTGATGGACAGTTGTGCTGTGCATATTTTTCTTTGCATAGTACAGACATCTCAGCCTTTGCCAGGCGGCAAAACATTTGTAACCTGACCCCAAAAACTTTGGAAAGGCGACTTGCAGGCTGTCCCAACTTTCTGCACCCAAAATCACCAAAAGGGACTGGCTGTTAATTGGGAAAGGTGAACCCCTGTAAGTGTTTGTATCATTGCCCCAGACACAATATTCATTCCATTTCTAATAAGTCATAGTCATTCCAGATGTGGCGACCAGCTGAAGTGATTGCAAGATAAGTGGAAATGATCTCTATTTACCAAACAGGATCTCGTGACTTCTTCTCTTCCCTTTCTTTTTGGCCGCTTTTCATCATGTGACTGTGATATCAGTGAAATTTAATTTGCTAGGGTCAGCGAGGTCTAGATGCGTTCTGGAGGGCTGGTTCTTTTATCTGCTGGCTTGTAAGCTTGTGCTGTTGTTGGCCAGGCACCACATGTAATGTTAGCATGAGAATAAAGGGAGCACTATTTAGGGACTTAGGCAGTATATGTGTACATGGACATGTACATTGGGCCTCATTATCCTGCATTCTACAGGTATGAGTTGTAGCCTTCTTGGTGTAACTCTGTTGAAGTAATGCTGTGTTCATTGTTCGTACACTTTTTATATCCAACCTCTACAGCACGTGAATACTGTAACATTTTAAGGTTGTAGAAATTTAGCCAAAAAAGTGAGGATTGGGCGATAAAAGGGAGGCTTTGTTTCAAACTTTTTATTTCAAGTGTAAGAAAATTCACATTACTTCAGAAAGTTTTGAGCATATTTCAAGTTTCATGAGAGAGAAAGAGGGGGTGGGGAGATTGAGGCGATAAGAGAAATTGTTGTTGGCATGTCTGTTGTCCAAACCACCTTTTATTTTCTGGACACAAGGCTGACCCAGTAACAGATTTTCAAGCAAGGCTGTCTCTCCTGGGATTTCAAACACCCCCTTAAAAGTAATCCTGCCTTCTGCAAACTATCAAGGATGGCCAGGCTGGCGTCACAACAAAGTATCCTTTTTTATCTTTTATTTTGTGGTGAAATACATGTATGCCATCCTTTAAAAGGCTACATGCATGTACCAAGAAGCTTTGTTTTCAACTCTTTTTAAAATTGATATTTCATTTCAACTTGAGATTGGTGCTGTGGTAATGTGAATTACATGGAGTTATTGAACAGAATTTCAAAAGAAATATTGTCCATTTAAAAACACTCTTGGTTGATTTGAGCAATTCTTTACAGTCCAGTAATCTAGGCCTATTTGCCTATGGAAAAGCATATACATGTACAATATTAATTCATTTTTCACATTCTTCATTGGTAAAGACTAGTTGAATAATTTTTATCGGAAGTTGTTTAAGAGCCAAGCTGACATAATGTGGAAGGGCAGGTGTTTTGGGTGGATAGATTAAAAAGCTGTCTGTTGTATCTCTCTCTGGCTTCATCTTGTGGCATCACTAAATCCCCTCCATAGCTTTAGGAATTTAAGGTCACGCCAGGGTCAAGCTACAAGCTGTTCTGTCTGAGCTGAAGGAGGAGCAGCTTTCCCCTGCCTAGGTATTTTAAAGGGGCAGTATATTGTTCAGAAGATCAGACGAACCTATAAATACACTTGCAAGCCTCAAATACAGACTGCAGTGCTACTCATACACGTGCCTCTTTTTGTATGTTTCATTTGTTTTCTGTACTTTTTCAATTCAACTACATGTTATTTGTGAACCTGTTCTAGTACTGCAACCTTGTACACTTGCCAACAAGCTTGGGAGATAAAGCAGAAACATTGGATTTGATTAAATTAGGACAACAAATTCTACATATTGAAGTAGTGGTTGGGCTTTGAATCTTCCATGTTCAATATCTTTGGCTTGGTCCAGTATCGTCACTAGTCCTTATCGGGCTTTGTATTAGTTCAATCTACTCCATCACACTTTTTATTTCCAGTCATGAATACCTTTTTAGTGAAAAAAATATTAAAATATTTAATAGCAAAATTCAAACTTTCCACGACTTTTGTGGAACCGTTTTTGTGCAGTATTTCTTTCTGTGTAAATGGCATATTCTGTGTTATGGGTGTGCATTTACAGGTATTTTTGGAACCAGATACCCGGTTTGTAGCATCATTGGGTACCCATAAAAGAGAATACTTAATAACGAATGGCATTGTGCGCAACCCCAGTGAACCATGTGCCTGAAACAGGGCTCTTTTTGGAAGGAAGCAGCACATTGTTCTAAACATCAGGGTAAATTGTTCCTACCTTTTTAGCAAATGAAATTGTTACCTTCAATTTGCAAAATCATCTTTTTGTAAATGTATGAAACAGAAAAACAAAACTTTTGATGAGGAACATCAGAACGGACGACTGAGCTGCAAACCACCTTTGCACCAGCTACTATGCTAAATGTCCTGGATGCTGCACACACAGAATGTACGTGCACAAGTGGTGACCGCTGGTTGTGTAATGTGCGGACCAGATCAGTGCTATGCACATCACTGGTTAACCACTTGCTGCCGGGGAATCCCGTTTCGAGCACCATGGGTTTATACACAGAGCCCCGGGTGCCTGAAATGTGACAAAAGAGCTGGTCCATGTAGCAAAAGTCCATACTCGGAACAAATGACCTGCTGCTGGGAATTGCCATCATTTTTCGGCTTGCATTTTTTGAAGGTAATCCGTCACTGTTTTTAAACAGTATACTACTGTTTTGGGCATAGCGCGCCTGGAGATTAGCACCGTGGACAAAAGTGCTCCAGGGCCCCATTGATGAGCAACACAGCAGTGCTGCATGCTAATTTAGCTGTGTTTGAAAAGACGTCAGCTTAGAGTAGCCACCAAACAGTCATTCGTGTGGGTGGAAACGTCCATTAAATGAAATGATGAATTTTTAAAAAATTGTGAAAACTGAAAATCTTGAAAATCTCCCGTACGTGTGCACTGTATTTTTAAAAGCACCTGGCAGCAAGTGGTTAGAGGGCTTTTATGTACAGAAATACCTCTGTAACTCGAACAATGTCCGCACAACTGTATCCACTTATTTTAAAGTTTCTAATTCAAAGAACCACCACCAAAATGCTTCAAATGGCGTTAAAGGTATCGTAAGTCTAGGGTTAAGTGTCATCACTGCCAAGTGCATTTCTTTTCTCACTGGGAGCAGCTGTATGCACGTTGCATAAACCAATGTTACATGAAATGGCAACAAATCTTGGCTTTCAAGCTACTGAAGCTTGCTACTGGGGGCCCAGTTGTAGTCCCTTTTCAGGCAGTACAGTTGCTGCCATTGCAGTGGCCGTGTGATTGCAAAAGGAAAGGTCATGTGACCACACATAGGGAAACCCAAGTGGAAAAAAGGACTGTATGCAGCACTTTACGTTGTAAACAAGACTAAGCGATACTAACGTTTTGCCACATGGAGGTACCACCATAAAGTGCTTTTTTAATAATGAAATTTTTAGGATAATTCCATTCCCCTGAGGTTTGAATTGTCAAGATGTTACTATAAGTACTTTGACACGTGACATTTGACTGGCTGACAGTATTGTGACCTATCTACACTTCCCTTTTTTCAAATGAAGGAAACAGTTAGATTTAAAATGCTTTTACACGTACACAAAACGTCCTTCCTGCTTTTTTGTTCAATTCGTCATCCACAGTTCCATTGTATCACTGAGGAAATTTCTATTGCTTTAATTTCAAATTAATTTTGAAACTAAAAGTGAGAACCACTACTGCATACATTCTAATTCTTGGTATCAGAAACTAAACAGGTTCTCTGACTCATTGGGAATTATGTAGCACATTCAGTGCTTTGGTTACCATCTAATACTAAGAGGGTAATCAACTGCACAATTTGTTTGTGATCACTACTTACTGTACGTGTGGAGTCTCTGCTATATTATGCAGTCTGATCTCGCTCCGTCATCAATTCCGACATAAATTAATGTTCATTTGTATTTTATTAAACAAAACTCAAACAGTAAGCATTGCCATTTTTGCACAAAAGTCATTTAGGCTGACAGGGTTTGAAAGTTACAAATACAGTCATGGAAGTGTACATCAACACCATGGCCACCTCAGAAGATACAATTCATTTGGCCTCATGTTCACAGGTTCGGTACTGTCATTTTAATAGAAAATTATTCAGTAATATTACAGCTGTAAAAATTCCTCAAATTCCAGTGAAATATGGTCAGTAGTCAACCTTGTGTTTTGGAGATACCTGGAAAGTGACGATGACACCTTTCCTATTCTGGATCGGTTTTGGATCATGACAAAAGCTTCTTTAGGAATAAAAAGTAACCATGCGAAAATCCATTTTGCAGCTAGAACCATTGTAAAACGTTGCTTTTTTAATGAAGAATTTCTTATATTTTCAGAAAAGTAGTTAAAAAAATCAGAACTCCAGTGAATAAAAAAATAGAAATTGCATAAATTTCGGCTCAACTTTTCTACTGTACAGCGAGCTATCAATGTACTCTCCCCCATGCCACACAGTTGACGAACCCATTACATCACATACATTTCTGATATGCCTGTGTAGGTGAGATTGCAATGAATTTGCGTGCAGGTAAATGCCACACGATCCGAAAGTAGGGGGAAAAGCTCTCAGTTTTCGGTCAGTTTTTATAAAAGGGAGACTCTAAAAGTCATTTTGATTAAACAGACATTAGATGCTAAAGTTTATATGACTGTTCAATGTAAAAAAGTATTAGGAATCACACGTAGTGAGTGACCTATCGCCCTGTAAATTTTGTCATTTTTTCACTCCCGTGAACTTGAAAAATCCAGAACTAGGAAAATGCCTGTAGTATAACAGGCAGAGTGGGTAACAAAGGGAGCTGTCAATCTCCTAACTGCAATTTCATGTATTAAATTTCACAGACATTTCATACATGGATTTTGTTCCTAATTTAGTTAAATTTTTTTGAAAAAAATGGAGCCAGGTTTTGATATGGTCGAGTGGGTCCCCGGCACAGGGCCTATTCTGTGTTATGTGTAACACAATAAGGTGAAAATCCGTCAAACTATTTTCTATGCAAATTCTTATCTTGTCCATTATGAGATCACTGAAAGTATGGTATTTGTACATGTACACACATCCATAGGTCATTAACTTACATGTATATGTACAAGTGGATGTACCTTTTTCATCAGAAGTCCACATTTGTACAGCCCAGTTGCCAGCACAGTGCAGCCTCGTATTACATGCAATGTAAAACAAAGCAAAAGCAGAGATTCTGTTCTGTTTTTACTGAACATAGGGCTTTTCTGCATATCTTGTTTTGAGAAAACACATTTGTTCAAATAAAATGCATGCTTATTTGACTTCTGCACTTTTCAAAAAATGTACTCAAGAGGTCCATATCAAGAAAGGAAAAAGAAATTACTTGTTATGACTTATACGTGTCAATTTTACAACTTAATAGGGCAATCCTGCCCCTCTTTTGGGTGGCTTAAAATGGGAAATGCTATGGGCTGGAATCAGACCTGCAAGCCTGCATGTAATCCTCTAGACCACGGCCAATTAATTTCTCTGCCTAGTTCCCAAATAAATGCGGATGATCCAATGTCAACTGAATGCATGTACAGGGACACTTGCTTCCACGTGCTTCTGAGAGTTTCCTGGTGCGGGCCACATCCCCAAACTACTGTGGCTATCACACTCAATGCAAAGCCTACGAGCCTGTGTGAAGTATGTGGGAAGTCCTTGCCCTTTTTACCGTCTCATGCATTAGCGATAGACGTGGTTATATTTTTTTAAAATCATCATTGGGTCGTGTGCACGAACAGTGAGACAAGCCCAGCACCCTGGACAATCAACACTGATGTTTGCTTCATCATTTGACGGGCGGTTCAAGACTTTATCTTACAGGACTGATTTTTTTGGTGATTTTTGACAAATGAAAGGTCTTTTTGTTACAACTTCTGGTCTGATAACATTTCTTTTCTGGCTTCAAGAAATTTTAGACTCCCAAAATTTGGGACTTCAGCTAGAATTGAAATTTTAAAATTAGGCATCAATGTGTTCCAGCCCTAACTGCATAAGGTCCTGGATTAGTTAGAGGACCCAAATGTTTTATTGTTGTAAATGTTACTGAAATATTTCTTTTAGCCAGCTGAAGTATGACAGATGTTTTTTAAATGCAGTTCAAAAGAAACCTTTATGTCAACTAGTTCTTGACTTTAGATGTTCACTGAAGTTCAGACATTGAAGTGTCCTTTCAAAATGTCCAATTTTATCACTTTGTTTAAATGGGGTGCTACATTCTGTTGAAGGGGGTAGTGTTGAAACGACAAATTGAAGGCACAAAAGGCACAAAAAGAACATGCTTTCCATAATGTTCAAACCATATAGTCAGTTGTGTAGTGGGTAAGTATACCGTGTATGTCAGTATAAAAGCAGCAATAACTACTCCATCCCAGGGAACATAAGAAAACAAAAGTTGGACCAAACTCACTTATACAAGTAAGCGATTTGAAAAACACTGTTACCTTTTTTCCTAAAAACTTTAATGATAAAAGACAAAAAATCAAGTGATGTTCAAATGAGAAACACATGCTCATAAATAATTTGTAAGCTCATATAGAATATGAATAAACCTGTTTTTTTCTTAGTTAAAACATGGTCAATCATTAACAAGATGGGCCAATTTAATACAGAAATAAAGATTACACAGAAACGCGGTAATTTCATCATCAATGTAGCGGGGTCTGAGTCTCAGTAGGGTTGACAATGAACTTGGATGGGTTGGATGGTTACTCAGCAGCTTATAGCAACCCCCCCCATCCAACTCACCCAAACACCAGTGGCAAACACATCAGGAATAAGGGTCTGGAGAACCAGGCCAAAGCTTTGTTGTTTGTGATTTTGGCACAAAGTGTCTTTTGCTGAGTAATCTACCCTCTGCAAGGAGTACGTCAGCCATAAAAAAGAGTGAAACACTGTGCACTTAACAAGAGTTTGGGTATAAATGGGATATCCAGGTATAGTATGAATACCAAAAAAAAAAGATCTCCTTGAATGAGCCTAAAATTGTCAGTAGAATTCATGACAAAGTGCCAAGAGGCTATTCCCTTCTAAATATATGTGAATCCAATATATTTACAGTGAAAATAATTGGGACTTTTTTAAATACTGGCACAAGGACATGGTCAATCTGAAAGTAAATCAGCACGTCTTTGCTGTGCAGTAAAGTAAAATGAGAAAAGTTAAAGCCGTATTCAGTACAATGTATATTCATGTGCAGTGTAATCTTCCCACATTAAAAAAACTTTGGCGAATCAGGACCAATTTGTGGAGATCTTTTTCTGTTCCCACAACATTTTTGGTCCCCGGAAAATAAGTGTGATGATAAGTGTTTGTCCGCACGACTACAAAAAAAGTAAATGCATGTGGAGGTGGGTATGTGTGCATGTGTGGTACTTAAGGTCGTCAACATTATTTTAAGAAAGGGATTTTCATCATTTAGTTACATGTAAGTGAAAAAAATCCAGCCCACCTGTACATACATAAGTATACCTGTTCCGTAGTTTTGGGGATAAATGCATGATATTACACTTATTTTGTAGGTTCTGAAAATGTTATGGGGACAGAGCAATGTCCCACAACTCGGTCCTAATTTGCCTAACAAAAGAAATTTTCCCCCTTAACCTGGTGAAGGACTACCCACACCCACACACAAAAATATGTAATTGGACATTGCTATGATCCCTGGACATTTGGACACCATCCGAACAAACTTTTTTGACTTGTTCGTCCATCCAACTTCAACTTAACCATACAGTTATTAGCGAAATTGACAATGCTAAACAAGTTTTTTTATGTGGGTAGAATTCACAAATGCCAAAAACTGAGGCCCAGCCTGGCTAACATTAGGAAAACCAACCCAACTATTCACATTCAAGATACTGATCCTTGTGACCACACATCAATTGTAGATGCAATTAATAATCTCCTGGCTAGTTTCTCACAAACACATGACTCACTTGATCAGAGTAAACTACCTGCTTATTTACCATTTGATGTGCCACCTCCCCAAGTCCAGCCCTGGGAAGTTTACAATGCTTTGAAGAGAATTCTAGTTTCAAACTCTAGGGGGGCCGATGATTTGCCTGCTAAACTCATCAGGAATTTGCTTGTGAGTTAAGCACCCCTGTAACAGATATTCTCAATACATGTACATCTTTTTCTCATGGCATTGTTCAAGCTCGGTGGAAGCGGGCAATTGTGCCTGTCCCTAAGCAAATGCCACCAACATTGCGTAAACTTGGGCTCATTTCCCTGACTCCATTACTTGCTAAGAAAGCTGAAGGGTTTATTTGTAAATGGGCTATGAACTTAATTTGCCCTAATAGACAAAAAACAATTTGGTAGTCCAAAGGGTGTTTCAACTACCCACTGCCTTGTTGATGTTTATCACCACCTAGTTTCTGGTTCTTGTGTTTCTAATCACATATCCACGCCTGTACTTACTGACTTCACAAAAGAATTTGATATGGTGAACCATGCACTAGCTATCAAGAACTTGTTCATACTGGATGTGCCCCCATTGTTATTCAGTGGATTGCAAACTTCTTGACTGACCATGACCAAAGAGGAAGGTACAAACGATCCCTTTCGGAGTGGCAAACACTCACTGGTGGTGTTCCATAGGGCACTAAACTTGGCCCTGTGATATTCCTAGCATGTATAAATAACGCAGCAGATCATGTTCAGAGTAAATCCTGGAAATACGCTAATAGAAAACTTTTCATGCTCAGAAAATTAAAGAAATCCAGATTAACTCGTGATGAACTTGTTACTTTGTAATAAGGGCTACATCAGACCTGTTTTAGAATATGCCGTCCCTTTGTGGCACTCTGGGCCTACTTATACTCAATCCGACAACCTAGAATCCATTCAAAAAGAGTGTGTCGTATTATACTGGGCCAACAATATACACAACATGACTCGGCTTTAGCTGATTAAGGCCCTAGAAACATTGGTGAATAAAAGACTTCACCTATGTGCCATATTTGCTCTTAAGTCATTCAACTCAGGCAGGTTTAATGAATGGTTCACTAAATCTAAGAGTACCCATACAATGAATCTTAGATCTTGCAGAAAACTAGAGGAATGCTCATGTAAAACCAATCATTTCAACGACCGCCCAATTCCTTACCTTACTTGACTCTTGAATTCATCTACTCTACCCCTGCCGTCTTGCACCAAGTAATCTTTATCTATAGGCAATATATATGTAGGTGTGGTTGTAATTTTGTAATCCCCCATCCCGTTTTTTTTCTGTCTCTTTGTGTTTGTTGGTTGGTGATGTCGGGTGTTGGTTTGTTGGTTTTTAGGTGGTACATGTGTTTTCTGCCCTCTTGTCTGTTTTCTTTATCGGTTTATTTGGCTTTTTGTTTTTATGAGCAATCACATTTTTATTTGACATTTTTATGGTAATATTACGTGTATATTAATTTTAGTTTTACAATCTTTGTCACTTTAATATTATCCCGTGTAAGATGTTCTTAATTCAGCCTGGAGGCTGCAATGAACAATCAAATAAACCATAATAGGCCTAATAATACAAAATTGGTGTTCGTTTTCTGTCAAGTGTTTCCCTTGCCTTCCATCTCTCTGGCCCAGATTCAATTCCCAGCTCTGTCCACATGTGGATTGGGTTTTCAGTCCCTACCTGATGTCACAGGTTTTACCCCATATTATCCTCTGGGGTTTTCCTCCCACCTCTAAAACTGTAACTGCCTCTCACTTTCTCCTCTCTACAGGTTTCATCAGGCTTGTGAGCATGTACAGTGCCTAAGGCACCAAGTTGAGGAATCTTTGGTGTCATTAACAGATATTTCATAGTAATATGGACAGATTATGTTCACTTGTGCTCACACAAATAAGTGTTCATATGAGAAGGTGGTCATGTGATTGCAGGAAAATCATGGATAAAATCCTGGTTGTCCCTCAATTTGCACAAAAAAAGCAGGCCATGGAATTCTTAGTCAAAGTCAATGTGTTTCTAATGCTGTTTTGATCAAGTGAATGCTAAAATGGCAAGCAAGACGTATCCATTACAAAATGTGGGAGTCCGGATTTGATACAAGTTAAACAGGGTTAATTGTATCTGTAAGCAATAAACCTGAACAAATATTCAGAGCAATATGTCTACTGTAGATGTTATCAAAACACTAGTTCACTTACTACTGTAGAGATAAGACTTTACCAGCTAATTTGCAAATGTCTCGGGAGACAAAAAAAGAGAAGTCAAGATTTCACATTCCAGGGGCATTTTATGTCTGGACTAGACATGATATCAAGCTATTGGTCTTGCCAGTTTTTATGCACTAATAATCTATGGTCTGTCTTGAGACTAAAGGTGAATTATTTTCGTTTAAGCATGTTTACATGTCATCCCCATGTCAGTTACGAGTTACAGTGTAACTTAAAACTAAGCCGTCTTTGTTTTAGTCCCATATTGTTTGTTGTAGAATTTTTTAGATGTTTTGCGTAAATATTGCCCTTTTTATTGCAGTTTTTGTTATGAAAACTTGCTCTCACATTTGAAGTGGTTTTCTTGTTCATTGAAGAGAAAATGTAATCGGACGATTGACACACTGATTGATTGATTGATTGATAAGTAATCCGAGGCTCCATTGCAGCAAGGTACATGTGGACACTAACATTTTACTTTCTCTAACACACTTTACAAAGCTCACACCAAATGAAGTGCAACAGTTCATATGAAGCCAGGGTAAAATAAACTATATTGCAAATGCCTGAAATGAGGACCACAAGTGCACCGGCTTTGGGGTTATCACAGGACACATGCAGGGCCAGCATGAGACACAACTAATTAAAAACAGGGTAGGAGGAGTGGTTGGTTGGCTGTCAATTTGAGAGGCACAGTGGGGTGGAAAGGAGATTAGAAACAAATGGAGGTGTCTGGTGGTATTGGCTGAGGTCACCTAATGGGTATTGCTTTTTAAAGTTCCCTGTCTGGACTCCTCAGGACACCAACATTTAACTGAAATTTCTTGGGTGTGTATGTAGATCAGAAGATTTACTGTATCGTAGGAGAACTAAATGTAAAACTATAAAAAGAAACTTAATCAAAATTAGATTAAAAGGTTTGGATGGCAAACCCGATGATGTGAAACCTTACAGGAAAACCATTTCTTTCACAGTATGCTACCATCAACCATGAACATTTGACCAGCAATTGACTGATGTCTTGTCATTGTGCAGTGTGACTGTTGTGTTCCCCTGCATTTCTTCTTATCAGCCAAACAATTAGAAAGGTAAACAACACTGATTTATGAAGCCTTTCCCACTGGTAACATCATGGAAGAAACGTGTCAAGCAGGTTTGGTCTAAATTATTTTAACTTGGAAGTTAGATCATAAATCTGTAACAACACACATATTATCAACTTGAACATCTTAAGAATTAAAACTTGCGTGATAAGGCCTATTCAAATGTGGCAGTGAAACATCACTGTGTGTAGTCTTGGGAGGCCCATACCATTCCTAGGAATTGATGAGTTACAAATGTACATACGACTTTTAGTAAGAAATACTAACAGGGTGGTAACCCCCACTGAGTAGGAAAGGCGTGACCAATAAAGAAACAGGAGAGAGACCTGAATTTTGAAAAACAACATCAACTGCAGAGATTTGGTGGTGATATTGTTTTCATACTTCTCTCTTGATGAGGTTTGCTATTATGAATTGAGATTGAGTTTCTGGTTGATTTGATAATTGGGGTGTGCATTTGGGGTTAAGATGAAAAATCATACTGTACGTATGTATATGTTTATCACGTTATCTTCTGTTGCCTAAAAAGAAGTAAACAAGCTTGAAATCCTTTTGAAGTTGCTCAAGTTGTCAATCAAAGTTACTTGAGGCACATTCCACATGTAGATGTTAATAAATTGATTCAATCCTGATTAATCCTACGTTGAAGTCCCCAACTTCTGTGAGTGTTTTGACCAGATCTCATGACAAAAATAGTGAAGTTAGGAAGTCTTACATCATTTTATATTTAAGGAACAAGTTTTCAGCTACAGCCCTATGCTAACCAGTTGTGGGCCTCATCGAATCAAATGTGGCTGTTGCAATACCATTCCTGTATTTAGTCTGGGGGGCAAAGTTGTAAGTGGCTTCAAGACTTTGAAATCAACTCACTGTCCCCCAGGCAAGGTGGTAAACATCTTGGGTTGTAGGTTGCTACTAGTGCTGCTGTCCAGACTTTCTGCAGTCATCTGTGAATATGCATCATATAATGATTGGTCCCATCTTGCTTGAATTGAGAAAGTTAGTCTTTTCTCATTTTTACCTTGTTTGTGGATCACTCAATAGCTCTTCTTTTTCTAGCAGCAAAAAGAATAATCAGCAATTAACCTTCAGCTGGGAGTCATCTCAACACCCCCTCTGGGATGCCTGTATTATTTTGTTGGTTTAGCAGAGAGCAGAAGTTTCCAGTTAAGATAAACATTTTTTCAGGTGTTCTCATGGCCATTAAAAGGGGAGCATTTACAACAGAGAATCCAGCAACTGCCATGATGTCAGTGTGCATGCATCCATGATAAGACCTTTTCATTGCTCTGAGCAGGGTCAGGCTTGGTAAGTGGCCAGCAACAAGTAGCTAATTTAGCTGTTAAGTTGCCTCAGGGTGATTTCAAAGTATGGCTCACCAAATACTCTTGCTATTTTGTTGAAAATACCCAAGCTGTTGTCTTGACGGGAAATTTCATGTGTCTATTTTTCATGTTTCTATTTTTCGTGCTTCTGTTTATGGAAGAAACAAATGCATGTTAGCATGAACTTAAAATACTTGCATTGAGGAATACCTTGTCACAACATTAAGTTTCAAGTTTTATGGGCTTTTACATGCACAGCGTAACTTTACCTTTATTCATGCTTACATGTAGATGTTGATTATTTGGAGAAATGTTTTTAGATATCATATTCTCTGTTTGTATACATTTAAAATGATATACCTCTGATGCATTGCTATTGTGGGACACATACAAATAGGTACAATATTTTTGTATTTATATTTGGCCAAGTGCTGCTTTATGTGATCAAGTCAGTAGTGCTAGAAACCTTTTCTAGCAAACTCATATTACGCCTGCAAGTAGTGATTATTAAGTTACATTTTCTGTTTGATAAATCAAAATCCAATCCGTGAAAATGAAGACTGCATTTCAGATAGTGAAAAAGAATGAACAAAAAGTTCTTAATCTAGATATCTGAACCTCAGGCAAGTAACTGTTGCAGGAACACAAAGTTTGTAGTTGAATGGTACAGGTGGAAACTGGAAAGTATAAGGTAAACATGCTTTAATAGTAAGAAATTCCGCAGGACAGACCCCTTGCTTCTGTATTATTGCTGAATAAATGTTGTGTGAACATTTGAGAAAATAGCCATTCTGTCAATCAAACTTGCAGTTGAAAAGAAGATCCTTTATCAATTATAAAACAAACCAAATTTGTGGGCCTAACTCACTTGCACCAGCTTTTTACTGTGCATGATGAATAGGGCCTATTCAGCACCGTAGATCAAGTTTGTGGCCCTGTTTCAGATGAGACAAGGTAGGTTTCTGGTTTCAGGGAACTAGCTACATGTAATTTGTAAGCTTTTGTTTCCTAGGTCTGTTTCCTGTAGGCGTGGACCTCAGTGGTTGTAGCTTGTTGCCTGACAGCAAGTGGGTCTCAGGTAATCCAATGTTCCTAATTTTGCTCGCTGTAAAGCTGAGGGGAATCCCTACATGTGTCATCCCATTACTTGCATGAATGCGAAAATGTATTTGCCGTACATGTTCTTTCACCAAAACCATCATGCCAGATTGAGCAATTTGGCTAAGTTGTGTCTCTTTGAAATCATAGATTGGTCAAACCATTGGTTGCACCATGAAGTGACATAAAATGGTAGTTTTGCTGTACCATCAATAGATGTGCATGTATCACGTATAAATTTGTGCACAGGATACATGCGCACGTTTGCTGTGGCAACTAGACAAGATTAGGCCACTTTTTGGTGCTATGGTTATTGTGGACTTTTGCTACCCTTTCTTGAAGCTTGTATGGGTATACACCAAGTTTACTTGTCATTCAAAGAATGTGACAAACTGCAGTCGCCAACACTTTAATAATTTTAGGCAAGCAACTTGAGTTCAACTCCTGGCTGGACTGATCTGAAAATGCAGCACCAAGACTGGACAAATAGAATACCTGCTTACTGTCTCCAACTTTTACCCTTCTGAACAGCAGTCTAGTTTTGAACAGTGATTTTTGAAATGCAAATTAGCATCAACTGGGGGATTCACCTTTGAGACTTATCAGCTCACATCCATGACTCCCACTCGACCTGAGAGTTTTCTCGCCTCCTTGGTTTGATTACTGGCAGGATGAACTGGGGGAAACAGACATGTCGCTCAGTAAACCCTAAATCCTCCAAGATTTCCTCTGTAACTTCTAAGTGTGGGTCTTGTGGGCAGCTACTTTCTTTGGGCTCTGGGTTTTTTAATGGCGACTATCCAAATGATCCTCCTAAAGTCTGTACAATTTTGGCACCTGGGGTCACGATCCACCACCCTCTCCCAAGGGAGACTGGGAAGGTAATACAGAAAGGCAGCTCATCTGCAAAAGGTCATGGACTTCTGCAATCTTTCTGCAAGTCACTGGTGCCCAATTCCCCAGCGGGAGCCAATACTGGCCGCCTTTCATTTTGGCAGAGCTGCTGTGCTGATTTATTTCAGAGGACAGCAGTGGAACTGGTGGAAATGAAAATGAAGAGACCGAGGAAGGGTTCGCTCCAAGGATGTTGAGGGAAATATCTGTATAATTTTGAATCTTGGAAGATAATAAGATTGGTTGCAATCAAGATAGAGTCGCAAAAGGGGGATTAATGTCTGAGGGGTATTGCTGTAATAAAAAAAGGAAACCTTTTTTTTTCTGTGGAGAATTGGTCAATTTACACAGGATGAGCTTTGTCTAGTGCATTGCACATGATAGTCCGGCAACAGGTCCGTAGATGAACATGGCAGGTCTGTGTTCATATATGTAGAGTCAGCAGTGTCAGCACAAGACTGAGTTTGAATGTAACCTCCTCAGTGTCTGGTTTCTTTTTGTAAAGGGAGGTCTATCGGATTTCATAGAGGACATACACCAGGGCTATGGAAACCTTCAGAGGGGATGGTAAAAGACATTCAATTCCACAGAGGGGCAAGGGTTGCTCAATTAGCACCGGATTGAGTCGATGAGTGGAGACCAGGTGATAGTCTGATGCTGTTTTTAACTGTGTAGAAAGGAACCCCTTTCATATCAGTGATTTCACCGGACCTTTGTAATGAACCCGTTTATCAACACTCATGATGCTGGCATGAGATAGAACACAGTGTTCAGACTATGGAATGACATGTGAAAGGGGCATGGGGAGGTTTAACTAATAGAGGGAAAATTGGCTTTTGATGAATACATGATCAATTAGTACCATGAACGTTTCAGATAGGTGCTGAACATTTGATATGTCTTGTATCGATCGATGGCAAGTATTGCAGCACAGGCCCCACCCAAACTGGGGATTAACTGTTCAGGAACCGACCAAACTGATAAAAGTTTTTCACCCTATTGCTTGAAATGAGAATTCTACTTGAACCAATTTGGTGCACTCATCATATTCTCTTGTATAATTCAAGTGTGTGTTGCATACCTTAAAGCCCATTTGAAGCTAAGGTTAGGAATATACATATTATGTGTATGTTTTTTCTCATCTTCCGCCATTTTTATAAGATGTGCCACAAGACAGTATTCTTTGTCCTCTTTTTAATTGTCCACTTCACCAATCGAGAACATTAAATCTGATGAGCTTGATTGTGTTTAATTGTAATTGTTATCTAAAATTGATAATAGATATGAATCTACTAGTACTTTCAATGATGTAAGTCTCCAACACAATAGTATTCTTCAAAACGTGTACCGGTGACGTCATGCCATACTTGAGTGCCCTTAAAAATCTATTGTGAAAATATGTCTGTGATGAAGTTTGCTGGAATCGCTTGAATATTGGTAGATAAAATGATCTCTATGCCTGCAACGCTTGTGTAGAAATTCAGGCTGATGACATCCTCAGACTGGAAGTTATGGTGAAAAAAAAAAGAAAAATCAATCATGAGAGGTGAAGTGTTGAATTTGCTGATCCAGTGGTAGTGAAATATTGTATTCATTACATAAGGCGTTGGACTTGTTTAATTGTTCATACGTGCGACCCACCAACGATTAAAACAGCATATCAGCCCTTTGTAGCTTCCCGTGAACACTGTTTGCATTGGCCCTGTGCAGACACGTGGGTGCCTCATGTGCAGAGCATAGCGTGGCCGGGATTTGGCATTGTTCCAACAAGCTCGCTGCAGCCCAGCAGTTCATCGCGTACACACCCAAGGCCTGTAATGATGTTACACGCTGCTTGCCTGCGCTTTGGGTATGCCTCGTAGATATCTGTTATAAACATGCCGTAAACTTCGGAGCTAAAGTCTGTGTAGTGCAGTGGTGAAATCAAGTAAGCGCTTGTTGTATGCAGGACTGCAGACAGGAAGAGTTTTAGATGCGTGAGTGAAGGAGCAGTTGTAGTGGTTTATTTGCTTTTCATCATCAGTGGGTAGACTTTAAATGTATTAACAATAAGAGAGAACATGTGGAAAATGTAGTGCATCTAATTCACTCAATATTTAGAGTATTTTCTGTTGAAAGTGGGAGAAATGTACAGAAATTGTGTAAACTTTTTCCTTTCATTGGATCTGGAATTTATTTGACAATTAAGGATATGTCATTGTCTTTCATAAAAAGGACGTCTTGAAGATGTGTGAACTTTGAGCCGTTATATCTCATGAATAGTCGACCCAAATTTGGATGACACTTTGTATGTGGGTAGACTGCGATGTGTTATAAATAAAAATTGAAGTGGTATCATGATGATGTTTGCATTATTAATTTTTATTTTTCAGGTATTTCAACATTCTTTTTAGCATATATTTTTAACCAAACAGTGTTTCAAAATTCTTTTGCAAGACTTCAAGTATGCCAAGTACATGTGTTGGTAGGTTGGAACATTTTGTAACGTCATGATCACATCATTTTAAGTTACTAGTTTTGTTTCGCATATAGTTAACATGTCTAATCGTTAATATGCAGGACTGCTGACAGGAACAGTTTGAGATGCACACGTGAAGAAGCAGTTTTAGCAGTTGCTTGCTTTTCATCATCATCATTGGGTAGACTGTAAATAAATTAGCAATAAGAGACATACAGAAAATGCATTGCATGTAATTAACTCAATATTTCATGCACTTTCTGTTGAAAGTAGGTGAAATACACATAGAAATCATGTAAAAAGTTGTTGTTTTATTGGATTTATTTGAAGATAAATGTAAAGCGTCTGTCAGAAAATCATGTCATGATATCATCATGGGTATTAATGTGACGTTATCACTTATGAACTTTAAGTTGCTATATCTCATGAATGGTAGGTTCAGTCGGGATGACACTTTGTTTATGGGTATACCATGATGGATTGCAGATGAAATTGGAGGCGATGTCATGATGAAGTCATGATTTGATATTTAATAATTTTTTTTTACTTTCCATGCATTTCAACATACTTTTCAACATCTTTCCAACTAAACAAGGTATTTTCAAAGTTCTTTGTGGAAGATCCGAAGTATGCCAAACAGATGTCTGGGTAGTTTGGAAAACTTTGTGACGTCACAGTGACGTCATTCAAAGTTCCGGTCATCAAATTCACAGGGTAGGTCAAACCTGCCTTCCTTCTACATGAAGTGAGGTCATGATGACGTCATCCTGGGAAGTTTTGTAGATTTTACATTTATCTCATTGACTTTGTACACTTTTAAAATGTACATGTGTTGTATTACGTGCATGAAAAGCAAGTTCATTTTTAGCAGTTTTAGGAATGCAGAAAAGCCCTATGCTCTTTTGCAAACAGAACATCATGTTCTCTGTTTTATCATAACTTTCAATCATTCACTTTTAATTGTGAGTGTTCAAAAAAATTGAATATATTCAGTGTTTAACTATCATCATCTTTTTTCTTTCATTGTAATTTTATCCAGGAAATCCCTGGGTGGATCCTGTGTTTAGATGTGGGTGCAGGCTGATGGTGTTGTTGGTCATTTTGAAATATACAAGAAACAGCAAAAAATGCGTAGGAATTCAATTCAATTCAAAAGGTTTAATAGTAAACTTTTTTGTGGCCTTAAGGCCAAATTACAAAAGATTTTACATTTGAAATTATATACAATTTCAATTCATTTCAATTCAACAGTGAATACAATAACAGATAATTGTTTTCATCTTCTTGAAAAATGTTTAGTTCTTATATTATACATTAAACAATGATGAGGTAATAATAACAAAACACAAAAACAAACATATACATGTATATGGCAATGAATGCGCTTACCAGCGACGATTTATAAAAATTCGTCGTAACAAAGGGGTATGAGGTAGTACTGGTTTAATTACAAGCAGCCCTTTAAAAAGATTAAAAATGCGATTAAACTTACCAACAGACTCTCGAAAAGAATAAAAGAAGGATTATTCTGATGGAGCTCTTTTTCAGAATTGTGAAAGATATGGTATTGCCAATTTCTTATACCTGTTTGTTCTCCATAGAAAGTCTTGTCTGTTCCTTATGTTGTACTTTCTAGGTTTCCAAGGTGGGAGTAAGTGAGGCCGTCGGTTTGTAGGGAAAGCTAATTTTTCAGCAAACTTCAGGCACAGTTTTATTCTTCAATCCTCATGTTTAACCAGCTGACAACATTGCAGAGCTTGTTGGTATGATACATATCTTGAACCAAGTTAGTACCCTACATGCTCTTTTCTGCTGACACTCAATGGTCTGACTTTGTTCATGTGTTAGGCCTCTAGACCAAAGAGGGACAGCATATTCTAGTACAGGCCTAAATGAAGCTTTTATAGACTGTCAGAAGATCCAAGGCAGGTAAATAATGATGTTTCAGAGTATGTAAGACATAGAGGCAACATGTGTTCAACTTGACTATTCCATTTCAGGTCACACTGAATGTTCACACCCAGCAGCCTTAGTGTGTCACACGGTTTTAACATCTCATTCTGAAGGGTGAGAGCAGGGAACTCAACATGGTTTCTTGCATTGAGTTTCATCTTGTTTGTGGATGACCATTTCTCCATGGCAATGAGTGCCTGGGAAAGTTTGGACTAGCAATTGCAGGTCATGTCTCAAGAAGAGTAAGATCGTCCACATACTTGAAACAGTGCATTGGGTGCATAACGATGCCATCAAGGTTGGCAGCTGCATCATTCACCAGTGCAAAGAATATCACAGGACCCAGTTTTGTCCCCTGAGGTTCACCAGCATGTGTGACACTCCATTCTGATGTTGTTCCTTGGTACTTGACCTGCTTGTGCGATGTAAGAAAGTCTAATTACCCACTCAGTTTCTTCACTTGACGCTCCCATGCTTATTAATTTGGAGACGGCCCTTGTGTGATCTACGTGATCAAAGGCTATAGCAAAGGCTGTTTTAAGGATCGTACAGGCAGTGCCGAGCTTGTCTGTGTCTTCATACATCATGTTCATCATATAAATCAGGCATTGTGTAGTTAAAACTCCTCTAAGACTTCTGAACTGTGCAGGATCAAGATTAGGTACCATTAAACTGAGGACATGTTTTGCAATAAAGTGCCCGCTACTTTTGCAAAGGTGTTAGTCAAGGCAATGGGTTGGAGGTTGTTGAGAGATGGAGGGGTAGACTTTGGGATAGGCACCACACTTGCACTTTTCCACTGCTGTGGAACGGTTAGTTGTCTGTATGATGCATTAATGACATCAGTCAGTGGTTCACAGAGTTCAAGTGCAAAGTGTTTTATAAAGCCTGATGGAATACCATCAAAACCACATGATTTTTGGACTTTTGTACTTTATTATAGTTTGAAAGTTTCCCACATGGTCACTGGACTGAATGGGAGAGTCAAATAAAAGGCTAGAAGTGATTCCCAGTGAATTGGTTCAAGGTCCACAGCAACTGATGAGAAGTGGTTGCAAATGGCTTTTGCAATCACTTGAAAGTCAAAGTGATCTACATGTATATCAGGAATGCTAATAGAGGTATTTGAGGTCTTTCCTGTCATTACACAAATTTGTTTATACCACTCACTTGGATTACTCATTTTAAAATGTTGTACATGATCAATGTATTGGTGGTAGGTGACCTTGGCATGTTTTATGTTATGTTGAACCTTGTTATTCAGTTAATGCCATAACTCCTTGTTCTGAAGATGTGCTACCAGATGCTTTAAAATGAGTTCCTTGATGTGGGGTGTGATCCATTCTTTGTGAGTGGGATGCATTGTTGGCAATTCTCGTTGGAAAGAACAGGTTCAGAGACCTATGAAGTGTGTCATAAAATGCTGTATATCATTCATGTTTTCACTTGCATGCACTTCAAACCAATAAATATGCATACAGACACGGCCAGAAATACATGGGCATATCTCATGACGAGGCCACATTCAGAGGAAACTGGAGGAATTGCTTCGGTTTTGGTCATGTGGACATTGGGTGATACCAGACCCGTGATTTGACAAGAATAGTCGGAATCATCAGGTCTGGTATCCAGACTAAGGTTTAATGTGCTGCCTACATGCACCAACTCAGTATCCTGTGATGCGATACATTGTTGATGTGTACTGTTCAGTGTTTGATACCTCAGGTCGTGACATTCACTTGTCATCCATCACATGAATAATTAACATGCCTACAGTACTCATCTTACCCATAGAGCCACTGCCTATTCATATTTCCCGAGAGGGCACGATACATCTGCTAGGAGTTGACACAATAGCCTATCCACTGTGCCCTGCGGTTTGTCCGCCATGTTATCTTCTTTTCTCTTGGTATTGGATAGTGACAGATTGGAAACTTTCCCACGTCATTTTTGTCAGGTTTATCTTCACCATCCTCCATCCACTTGTGTTTATTTATCACTTTAATAAAGAGGAGAGTTGGCTTTTGTTTGGTGTATCATCATTTCTTGGTTTTTGCTCCTGTAAGTACAAAATTTCCTGATTTCTCTGCACATTTGGTTGTGGAAAGATCTGTGAAAAGGAGATTGGAAAAACACATAACCCCCAGCCCCTGTAGAGGCACAAGGTCAGGAGGCATTACCCTCCCCCCCCCGGCCTGACCACGAACAGGAATCTGTTGGGAGCACCCTCTCTCATTGGCAGAATTCACCCTGTTGCCCAGGACCAGGGGACGGTGGCCCAATGGGAGCCGGGCCACAGTAAGCCTGCCCCGTCGGCTGCTATTTATGAGAAACAACAGCCGATGGAGAAGTTCGCTGTTAAGGGCCCCCAACACTGGACCACAGCAGTAAGCTTACAGAGCAAGAAGGCACCACCCCCTGTGGATTTGCCTCTCTAGGTCTTGGGACAAGCTCCGGTTTTGGGCTCCGTGTCCAAGGCTTCCGACATGCCCAAATGTGGGCGGTCGAATGGACACAACCCATGGGTCCCCAGCAGGTAAAGATCTCCCGGCTAGCTCTGTTTCCCAACCCGACCTTACAGAGACTGGGCAGCATTCAATGAATAGGCGAGCACTTTCTTTCACTTTCTACTGAGAGATATTGAGGATAACATGATGGTGCCACTAGTCCTGGACACAGCCAAAGATAAACTGGACATGGACAGAAGTGCATCCAGCTTGTCCCATAATCTGTTTGCTGAACCTACCAAAAAAACAAACTGGAGACTGTCCTCAAGAAAGCTGACTGGGCCTACGGATTTGGCATGCATGTCACATTCTTCATACTTCTGTTGTCTGAATACCTTGCCAGGGGCTGCAAGGACGGCACTACACTGACATGCTGTTTGTGGCCTTATGCTGTCTAAGTGACTCACTCCGCATGACTCTTGAGCAATTCAAGTGCATCTCAATGCTCATGACTTCCTGTCACTGGAGCAACATTTTGGATGCCCTCTTCCTCCTGTCTGAAGGAGCCAGAAAGAATCTTGAAGTTCTCCCCTTGATGGGACCAGACCTCTTCGCTGGCGAATTCCAGGAAGCAATGGCAGTAGTAGCAATATGCATAAGTCAGCATCGAAATCTGACCCAGATCAGACAAAACCTCCCAGAT
This sequence comes from Acanthaster planci, assembly GCF_001949145.1. The sequence continues at coordinate 279,168 of NW_019091551.1, forward strand.
CAAAATCCCTCCAGTCTCCTGCAGGACGCCCTGCGAGGTCCTCCTGAGCCAGGCCCTTCACTGTTATTCATATGTTTCAGCCAATGCACAAACAAGCCATCGCCCTCCTGGTTCTTTGGGGGTTGGCACTGAAGACTTTCCAGAACCTTGGTGATACCGCACTCCTGGACCCATTGGTGGCTCATTTTTTCCCAAGGGTCCTGGTACTGGTCCTTCTCAAACAGCTGTGTGCTCCATGCATATTTCGTTATGTTCTGGAATTCTTTCCATTCAGCCGTGCCAAAATGGAAGCCAGCGAAGTCCACCGAGAAAGGTTGACCATGACCACACAACTTGGGTTCCCTGTCAACATGAGGAAATCACACCTAATCCCCATGCTGACAACTACATTCCTGGGAGCTGTACTCAACCTCAAAACTGAAACAGCTTTTCCAACAGACACTCGGGTGCTAAATCTGCAACTTCCTTCAGGAGACCACGGGGAGACGTTAGCCTCAGCAGAAGCATGGCTGAAGCTACTGAGACTCATGGCAAGTATGATGGATCTCATGCATCCACTCCAGCTCCACCTCCTTGCTTTTTATCATGCAAATGGCCACTCGATCTATTGTATGGTTCCTGTCGATTCCTTGGTCCAACTACACCTCCAGTGGTGGATGAATCTGCACCACATAACCTACCTTGGTTTGGAGCGCCACACTTCAACCACACCATATGGCAGGGAAGTGGGGCCCAGATGAAGAAAAAGAAATGCTGACAGTGTTCAGTGCTGACATTTCAGTGGGCTAATCCAAGGTCATCTGGTCCTCATCAGATGTGATAATACCATGGTGGTGATGAACATCAACCATGAGGGAGGCACAAGGTCAACTCAACTCTGCCTCATAGGGAACATGCTCCATTGGTGCCAGGAATCCGGCATGACCCTGACAGCCACACATGTTCAGGGCAAGGACATTGCAACACTCTGGCTGATGCCCTGTCCAGGGGAAAGGTTCGGCCCACAGAATGGACCTCACAACCCAGTGTCACCAAACAAATGATTGATCGCCTACACATAGACCTGTTTGCATCAGGAACCCACAACCAACTACCTACCTTTTTTTTTTGTTACACCCTGCATGCTGTCCCCACTCTGCTAGAGGGTTTCCAAGTTACGAGGTTCTAACTCAGTAAAAGCACTGCCTTTTTGGAATTTTTTTGTTAGTATGCACTGTTTATCTTATGTCAACAAGCTTTAGAAGCTTTATCTTTCTTATCTTTCTGAGTAAGTTGTAACCAGCTGTTATTGTCAAGAAATATGAATTCGAATCAGCCTGAGACTATTAGATCAGGTTTTACATTTTGTGTGATACCCTCTGCAAACATCAAATTGCAATAAGACCATAGCAAAACTGAGAATGCTAACTACAATGTCATGTTTCAGTGCTCAAAAGCAGTGGCAGGCAAACCCCAGTTTGTTGGTGTTTGATTATGGATTACGGATTTGATCAATAATTGCTTGGTGAAGGGATTAAAAGGATGACAAGCTGGAAAAGTGTTGAAATGCCATCAACAAAAAGGCAGTGGCCTCTCTCGAGTAGAGTGTTTCCCTCATGCAAACCTTGGGCATGGGACTTTGATGCCCTGTCGATCCTGTGGATCAGGATGTTGGCAAATGTATTTCCTCGATATCCCTGATCTTAGGTACCTAGAAAAATAGAACGGGAGCATTTCGGAGTTCTTTGAATCATCTTGTTTTGGCCTCGACAGTAACGGTTCCCATGGTTAATCATTCTGTCAGTCCACAAGTGGCTAGTACTTCCACATCATTCAGATATTCTGTTTCCCACATCGTTGGGATATTCTGTTTCAACCAGAATTGAACATAATTCACCCATCTACCAAGAGTCTTCACCTGATGTGCTGGGTATTGTCGAACAGTCGTTCTGAACAGCGGGCCTTTTGGCAGAAGCTGCCTCATTTGCAGCACGCAGTCACAAACCATCCACCAGAAAAGTCTACAACAGTCAACTTTGACATTACTATAAATAATAATAATAACAAGCACTTGTAAAGGGCCATTTATCTAGCAAACCATTCCGAGGCACTGTATGATCATTATCCCTGCACATTGGGCTCACACATCATCTGAACATTCCTGAAACCATCTCAGCTCCCTGGGGCGTATACTGGCCCGGTGCTGCCATTTTGGCACAAACAGCTAAACTACCATATCTGCCCTCACAGGTACCCATTTACTCCTGGGGGAGAGAGGCACATAGGGGTAAAATGACTTACCCAGGATCACAACATGCTGCCACCAGCTGGATTTGAATCCCTGACCCTATGATCAGAAGCTACAAACTCTAACCAGCACTAGGCCACATATCTCCCGTAAAATGGCGTAGATGGAAATCTATTGATCTGGTCAATTCTACTCTGACTGATGTTGGTAAGTTTTTATCTATTTGTTAAACTCTGGTCTCACAGTAGCTACCATTAAGAACTACTGATTGGCCATTGCAGCCATTCATGGAGGTTTTTCTGACGGCTCAACAATCTCTAATAACCTTGCCCTGGGTCAACTGCTCTGTGGAATGTTCATCACAAAGTCTCCCACAAGTAAGCTTCTCCCCTCATGGGACCTCCCTCAGGTACTTGGGAAGCTATCACATTTCCCTCATGAACTCTTGGGCAGACATCTTTACTTATCAGTCAAATTGGCGTTCTACTATAGCAGTTGCCATATCACGATGAGGGAGTGAACTGCAAGCCTTATCAATTGATACATATATATTATATTATATTTGCTGGGAACCACATCCTCACATCTTCATCCTCACAAATAACCAATCGGATTCCTTCACTTGTCCTGTTATCTTCATTCTGGACATTCAATCCCACTCGTCTGTACTGCAAGATAAAAATGGTGTCCAGTTCGAGGCCTGAAGTGGTACCGCAACAGGACAGCACTATGTGACAAGTCTCTTCATCACATTGATGCCCCCTCATCATCCAGCTTCACGAGACACAATCACATGCTGGATCATGACAACCATCCAGTCTGTCAATTAGAACTGGCCAACTTCATCAGAACAGGACTCCAGAGTTAGAGGAGCAGCATCCTCTTTGGCTATAAGGGACCTCCACTGACATTTTACAAGCAGTATGTTGGAACTCCTGCAGCACATTTGTATCTTGCTACCTTTGAGATGTCCTCCAAAGTGAGGGATGTAAGAACAGCATTGCTTACGGCAAGAGATGTAGCTCTACAAGCCTCACATAGCAGCCCTCAGCACCCTCACTGGACAGAACACATGGCATTGGTAAGCTCATGTTTATCTCCCCTAGCTTACCCACATTACCCTACTCCTCATCATTAATGCATTTATAAACCTTTGCTCAACCCTGTCTTACAGCACACAGTAGTATCTCGCACCCCTCTCCTGTTTTCGGCGGGTGCTGTTCTGTATAGATAGTGGCTCTATGGGTAAGATGAGCACTGTAGACTCCCCCCCCATGTGTGGGAAGGGTCTACTAGTGAATACTACCCGTAGAACAACCCTTCCTCCTCCCATTGGGGAGACTAGCTGCAGACCCCTTCCATAGCTCTCTAGAAAAGGCAAAGATAAGATGGGGGGCATACTGCAAGGCATGGTGGGTATAGTCTATTGTGTGAAATCTTAGTGGATGTATTGGCTCTACAGGCAAGTATTCACCCCCCTTCCCCATACATGTGGGGGAAGGGGCATTTGTTACAAAATGCAGAATAAGTTGCATTAAACAAAAGTCCAGATGGAGATTTCCAATTTTTAGGGGTTGATAGGGTGAGGGCATCAAAACAATTTTTTTGCCATATTGTTTTGCAGGATAAATAGGACCAATAATATTTGACAAACTTTAAGCAAGGCACTCTGTCCATCATGGAATGGGACATTCATTAAAAACCAACTTCAATGGTTTTAAACGTTTTGAAAATAAACTATTATTGTGTTTAGTGTGTAATAAATTGGTTATTAATTACCAAATCATGTCTGTATTGCGTCTGTATTTTTTGTAATTTTGCCAAAATGTCTGACCACTGGTGGCACTGTTGAGAAACAAAAGTTGTATCATGTAATACCAGAGAAAACATTGAAACTGGTATCCGTGGCCTGACTGGTTCTGCTACAAATGTACATGTTCTTCTCAGAAGATCATGTTTCTTTTGTCTACAGTTTTTCTCCAGGGCACAATAGTCCCTTTACAATTTCAGATCTTCATGAAAGTTGCCTCAAGCAAAGACCCTATAGCAAAGATGTGTCTCTAAGCATGACGTCGTGATGATGTCATCACGTGATTTCTTTTTATATTTTGAATATTTAATAACAGGTTAAATTTTGAAAAATCCTATAAAATCAACTGTCGCCTCCCTCAACCTCCTGTTTGTGGCAAGTGCTAGAGTAAAATGTGGTCTTCAATTCGTCTCGAGCGGGTCAAATCACGTGACCCTTCCTTCCAATGGAAACTGGAAGTCGGTTTATTGTTTAAAAGTGGTAACAGGTATCAACTTGCTTTCAATTGTGTTAGTCGGTGGGGGTATAGTATTCTTCAAATCATCTACTGATGATGTCGCGTAATTGGCGAGCGCCCTTTAGCGACAGGTTGAACATTCTGAAAAGTGAAATGTGAATAGATGTCTGTGGCAAAGTTTGTCCGAATTGCCTGAAAATGGATGGATATGACAATCTTTACCCATTCAACATGTGTAAAGTTTGGGGCTGATGACATCATCAGACTGGAACTTATAATAAAAGATCCTTTTATGCCTAAAAATTCGGTAAAAAATCAACCGTAAAAGATATAAGCGTGAACTGCAACTCAACATAACTGGTGAAGCTTCTTCACATAGATAAGTACCGACAAAAAAAACCTTAAAATATTTTTGAACTCAAAAATCCCATTTGTGTACTGTGCATTGGCTACTGTGTGCATGGACATGCAATATCTGCCTGCAACATAGGCAGCGCACAATCCCTGCAGAGCAATGTACCCAGGAGTTGCAATTTCCAAGCATGTGGTGCTGAGAGCAGATCGCATTGTATGGAATGCCAAAAGGGACAAATGTTTAAAATCTCTAGTCCGTGCTCTTTCCACAATAACCATAATGTTTTATTTTGTATTTTGTATTGTACATGTCTAATTGGGTTGAAACCTTACAAATAGTTGGGAACGAAGATTTCTAGACAAAGAATGACCTCACGTGATGACAACTTCAGCAGACAAGTCACGTGACAGTAAAGGCGCACTCTTTCAAGTGCTATATCTCCTGAAGTTCATGTCTGATTGGGTTGAAACTTAACGTATTTAGAGGGGGAAGGTATTTAGAAGGGGAAGTGTTATAGATGAAATTGACCTAATCTGATGATGACATCATCAGATGATCATGTCATGTGACATTAAAGGTGCACTCTTACAAGCACTGTGCTGTAGACTTGTGTTCAAATTAACAAAGGAATGCAAAGTAGCCCTCTCTTCTGTTGGCAAACAGACAGATGAGCTCTAGTTTGCATTCCTTTGTTAATTTGAACAACCAATCTACTGCATAAACTTGATGGCGTAATTGTTTCATCATGACCATTCGGATCCAAGGTTTCAACCTAATCAGGCATGCACTTCAGGAAATGACTTACTTTAAATGAAATGTAATTTGACTCCTCATCTGATGACGTCATTTTCATCTAGAACACTTCCTTTTCTTTTTCTGACCTGGAAAGTTTTAAATCAATGTAATACGTACTTCAGGAGATATAGCATTAAACAGTGAACCTGTTGTGTCATGTGATTTGTCACCTGATGATGTTGTGTGCTTGGAATGTGCCATGTGCTTTGAAATTTGCCAGTTCCTGAGTATATGCCTTACGCACTGTGCGCTGCCTATGTTACAGGCAAATATTGCACATCCATGCACATAGTAGCCAATGCACAGTATGCAAATGGGATTTTCCAGTTCCCAAATATTGGCTTCAAATTTCACACATGTGTTAAATGGATAATGGGTCTACATTTATTTGTGGCCGATTTGGACAAACTTTGCCACAGACATCTATTCAAAATTCATTTTGCGGAGTTTTTAACCTGTTGCTATAGGGCGCTTGAACATTACGTGATGCCATCAGTAGATGATTTGAAGAATACGATGACAGACTTTGCCGAAACACCGAAACAGCTAATTAGAACAAAATTAGGCAGGACTGTACAACCTCAAGTTCAAACTACAAGTGTGTTTGTGTAGGCGCATTGTCTGTATTGGGCATCAAGGAAGAAACACAAATTATCTAGGCCAGCCGAATTAAATTCAGAAAGGTGTCCCAACTTAGCTGAAAAGTTTCTTTTCTCCTACATCTCAACCATCTATAGTATCAAAGATGTGTGATACTTTTATAAAACTGAGGATTGCTGTGACAAAATGCCTCATGCTGTAATGCTCAAGGTGTTTATAAATGTATCAACTACAGAACATGTCTAAAGCATACATGTTCCAAAGTTAGCTTGAAAGTTGGTAACAAGTGTTCACAGCAATTGATTTTTTTTGCCTGTTTGCTGATAAGAATGGGAATGCTCACTCAATTATGTAATATATCCTCTTGTGTGTACAAGAGTCCTAAAAAATCTTATCTTTAGGCCTACTCTGTGTATATTTCTTGGAAATGGTAAATTGCTAGAAGGTAGACATTCTTGTCATGTGATTTTACTTTACTGTGTATGTTAGCATGAGTCCATACAGCTCTTGGTGAGTCTGAGTGTGAGTCCAGGGTCACAGAAGTCAGTGCTCTGATTGTATGTGGTGCTTGAAAAGTGACCCACTTAACTTGGCCCTTCAGTCCCGTTGTGGTAGTGGGTACCCTCCCATGGAACTGTCAGTAGCTGGCTGTATCAGCAGCCTTCTATGTATATCTGCCCTCAGGTACCCCCAGAGAGTGGGCTAATTCACATTGGAAGGATGCTGGCTATGCCAACATCGGCAAGATAATGCAGATATCAGATAGCAATGTGTCAGGATTGACTAACTTCTTTGCTAGGGTCAGAAGTACGCTGTGTTCTTCCTGCTGCTGGTTAAGAGCCTTTTTTATTCATGTCTCTAGGGAAGAGTGCAGCCGTCTGCAGAATACTGATACTAAATTTTTTGAATAGGGGAATAATATTTTCTGTAGCCTGTCACTCCCAGTGTATTCTGAACTGATTAAAGGTTCAAGTTTTGAGTAATTTAAATTTTGAGGCCATTTTATTGGTTGTACAAAGGGAATGGGCAGGATCTGCCATATGTCTCCAGGAGACCTGAGTTGATGACATTGTCAACAGTCATCTGAACTTGTACCTGACAGCTTACCCCAGCCTCAGCTCTCTTCAACCTTTCATTTTGAATTTGACTTCAGGAAAACATCAGGATCAATAATGCTTTGAAAATGTGTACCTATTAAATTGCCTGGTGTCTGAATTAAACAGTTGCATCCAGCATATTTTTGGTAACAAGAACCATATGTTTTCCTCTCTCATTCTTGTCGGATGTTGAAGGGCAGATACATTATGGCAGTGGGACACAGATACCGAGTACAAGATAAGGGTGACACACACAGATGTAAATGTATTAGGTGGGGCATAGAGCTATCAGTGGGGAAGGGGCTGTGGACTTCAATTTAGACCTGTATCTCTCCATGAACCCTGTTAGAATGTAGTTGTCAGAATTACACAAATGAGTCAGAGAAGGAAGACGTTACGAAAATTATGGGAATCTGCCCGCAGCATTCGTTCCCTCATGCACTGGTGCTCCGTTAGAACTGATCTCATGTATAATTGTTCCTTGTGTGACATTGGTGAACAGTGCTGTAGCCTCACAAATGAAAGCTTTGCCATGTCTTCTGCCCTCAACCAATAACTTTATAGTAGCAATTTTCACAAATATACCATGTTTTTTCCTGTTTCGTCTGCTGCCGACTAATAACTTAATAACTACATAAAGCAAAATTTACAAGTATGCCTCGTTTGTATGTTTGGGTTTCACGTCCATTTCTGGTATCCAAACTCTTTTGTAAGTGCCGGGTTCTGTTCCCTCCCCTCCATCCTCTCCCGCTGGATCTGCTCCTACATTTCATGAGATTTTAAAAGAGATAGGATAACAATCTTGGTGCACGACGTTGGTTTGAATCCTTTTCCATTTCTTCTGTTAGTTCAAAAAGTTCTTAAAGACAGTGGGTCAGATTCATCTGTCCAGCTTGTATAACAGTGATGCGCATTTTACATTTAGTGGAGTTTAATTTTAGTTGAGTTTAAAGAATTGTAACAAAATGATTGATGTTTTCCTCATCTCTCAAATTCTGTCCTCCTATAGATGAAGTCCCCGAAGATAAAAGCTGTAGCTAATCCCTCTAAAATGAGTGTTAAGTTGTGTATTTTGCAATGGTTCAAGATTTCCAGATACAGCTTAAGGTGATATTAGACATTCTGCACAGGGGACTCAATGAAAATTTGGCCAGATAGTGGTAACATGGTGGTTCTCAATGGAGAGTCTTGGAAATGTACAAACCTGTAGCTGGGTTTGTAGTTTAAAGGCACTGTAAACCGCAAGATTGATCAATTTACCATGTTTACACATAATGCACACACATTTTACAAATTTATCTCTAGTGTTTACATGTACAACAGAATGGCCACTTTCTGGCAGTTTATGCATGTACTGTACTGTATGTGCACAAACTATTACAGTGATCCCCAAGTTTATTTGATGTAGAAAATTTCACACTTGCATGTAGTTGGTCAGATCCATTCTGCATCTGGGGCTGCTCTAGAATGGAACAGCCCGGTTTGCATGTTACCAAAATGTGACCAATCAGGAGGGCTGGTTGCACCTGGCAGGACTGAAGGGGGATGAACCCAATGCATGAAATGTGTGTTGGCTGAGGGCCATTGAGTGTGGTGTATAGATAGTTTATAAAGATGGTGGTTTGTATCTGTGGTTTGGCATGAACTTGGAATAGTCTGGACCTGGATAAAGGAGGAGGTCAACTTTGGGATTAAGTCTGGCCTCTTGTTAATAGCCCAGGAGTCTGCATGGTGTGGGAGCTTATTAAAGACATTTTCTGATGGGATGTCTCCATTGAGATTGTTTAGGCAGTGTGATATGCAATCAGAGTTGTGATCTGGCAAGACCTTGACTACAAGAACAACACTACCACCTGTGCTAGACACAGGCCACTAACTCACACATTTTGATTGTGATTGCTGCTTCACTGTAAGTTTATTAAGTTTATATTGTGTAAATAAAAGTGACGTTAAAGCATGGTTTGTAGGCTTTATTTTTTGCTAAAATGTGTCTTTTTCTTTTGAAAAAATGGAAGTTTGAAGGAAAAGACAAACCAACTTGTGATGAACTTGTCATATAGCAATTTTCAGTTATTTGGGGGTTGCGTAATTTTGTACATTTGTGCATAATTTTTGTTGTTTGTGAACGTTGTGTTCATTTCAAAATAGGTTGTGACTTGCGAAACGGAAATATTATTGGTGGTTCAGTTTTAACTTGGACTGCAATTGACAATGACCACTGATACTCAAATCACAGATGATAACCAAAACACTTCTAGATGGTTTTCATATTATTTGCATACAGGTTTTGATTACAGGTTGGACTTTAAATGACTGTGAAATTGTAATAAAAATATTTAGTTGTTATGAGTTATGTCTGTAAGTGTTTGCAAGATTTTGGCCACTTGAATAACATTTGAGATTAATTAAATTTTAAGGGGGCTAACCATTTCATATAATCCTATTTGCAGGTGAGCGTGGTGAGACAATGGAAAATGAAATGCTTAACGACCACTCAGCCTCTTCCCAACAGCCCATCCAAGCCCCGCTGCTTCAGCAATCATCCCCCATCACAACCACAATTACTGAAGCCTACGCAGCAGACAGTCAGCAGCAGCTGGAGACCTACCATCACCAGCGGCACCAGCAACACAAGCAACAGCGGCAGCAGCACTCTGCAGCTGCCGTCTATGTCCCAGAGGATGTTGTCCTTCCACCGGAGTTTGAGCTGCGTGAATCCTGCATCCAGGAGGCTGGGCTTGGTGTGTTCTCCCTGGTTGATATTCCCGTTGGGGAACGGTTTGGACCTTTTGCAGGTGTGGAGAGATCACTGGTCCAGGATATGCTGTGTGCATGGGAGGTAAGTTTTGAAACTCGAGATCTACAGCAGTTCATCTGGTTAAAAAAAAATTATCCAAATCGATTTTCTGTTCAGACAAGCCCTTTTGATTATGGTTGCCTGGATTATCTGTTTTGAATTCCCAACCGTTCAGTTTGCCGGTAAAGCATCATTTTAGAAGTTGATACCAATTTATGTGGGATAACAGATTTTCAAATTCTCACAAAAATCTTGCTGTGCACCTAAAGATGTGATATTACTAATAATTGTCGGTGACTTTTTCTGTCCTATCTTGCTGAATACTTTGAAATGCCCATTTGATTTATTGATTAAAAGTACTGTAATTTGTAAAGAGTTAACAAACAGTAAAGGATAAAGAGTTTCAAAATTGTTTTGAGATGAAATCAAATCACTAATTTGTCACATTATCAGTAGTGCTTTTTTCATAAACAGGTCTAAAAAAAACAACAAATGTACATGTACTGTAATAGTTTATTGCAGTGCTGGAAATACTTGTTTATCATGGAAGTATCAGAGAAATTGAAGTCATGGAAATTCCTTTAAAGTCAAGGAAATGATTTTGCAAGTCCAGAAAAAAATGTGAGTAAATTTTGGATTTTAACCCTAAAAGTCCTCAGTCCTCCAAGAGGTGAAGGATTGAGGAGTGTTACAGTTAACTAAAAGGTGAAAAAATCTTGGAATCCATTCTCACTCGTTAGGGATGTGTTGTACATTTGAGAAACTTATTCTCACAAAATTTCATAATTATTCTTAAAATGTCTTCATTTTCCCCCAGTTTCAAAGAAAGAGCATGGATAATAAAACAACAGTGTAAGACCAAATGTTTGAACAGTCCCAATCCTTGATAAGTAACAACATACAAACTTTGGACTGTTTTGAGGTTGGACGGTTAAAAAACTAAGGGCACAGAGTGTGCTGCTTGACCATGCTGATAGATTTCCCCTGGTTGTAACTTGGCTCTCAGCACCCATGGTCTGACCCCCTTGCTGTCTCCCTTGCTTAGTTGGACATCAGTAAATGTGTCAGCACTTCTGGCACCAGTATCCTGTTTTAGACATCAGTAATGTCAAAGAATATTCTGGTTTTGTCTGCCTGTGTTGGAAAGATTTTTCTAAGGGGGGGGGGAGGAGGAGAGGAAGGAAGGGGAATGATAGGAGAATTATGATTGGGGTCATCGTTTGTACATGTAGTTCCGGCAATAAGCTTTGGCCACAAGGTAATTCATTGATTTAAAAGTGTGTAGTGACTTTAAAAATCCATCAGTGGGATTTTGAAAATTTTCATGCACATCAGTTTTCATACTTGTACATGTTGTTTTTCTGGTACATGTAACAGTACATTTTTCATAGAATGTAATGTTAAATGCAGACCTTTTGATACTACATGTAGTTCACTGCAAATGTAAGGACTGGTACTTGTCTTCAAAACACATTTTGCAGTGTACATAGGTTTGACGACTTATTTTAGCTCATGATAGCAAACGTGTATATTTCAACATGTACAGTTTAATGTATTGTATCAGAAAGGCTGTGAAAGTCTGAACGGTTCAGCAGAATTGGTACTCCTTTGTACTGGCTGTGAGGGAGAACCATCTGGGTTGTTCTAAGGAAGTCTGAGTTAACATAACTTGGGTTGTGCTTACAGTTGCTTGACTTACAAACTGTACTACCATGGAGTTAGGAAACTGTGATGCCGAAGCCTATATCTGTGTTGTCTTGTGGTCCTGTCCACCAGTACTACCCCGCACTAAGTGTGCCCATCAGGTCAAGGCCAGGGCTTGGCTGGCTTATGTTTTTACCTACCAGGGCCCAATTTGTTGGCTTTGTATGAGCAAAGCCTTTGTCTCTTTCATTGAGACTGTTAAGCAGTAAGCACAAAAAGTGCAAGAGCATGCTTAATCCCAGGGGAAAAGTTGGTTAACTCAGTGACTAAAGGAGAGCACCTCTAAGAAAAACATGTTTTCTCTGATTTTATCTGTTCAAATAAATGTGGAAGTATCCAAATCGAACACAGTGTCATTTGTCTTCAGAGCACAACTATAACAAGCTAAAAAAGGGCTCTTTTTTGTTCACACCAAGATGCAAATTCTGAATTTAGATTGCGTCATTTGGAGAAAACAGAGAAAATTAGGGGAACCCTTGGCCTGTGTTTGTAGTGTGTGTTTCTCTTGATGTAGAATCAGTCAAGTGTCAAATTAACTTGAAAAATATACAGTGTCATCTTTTTTCTTTCACCAATGCGATGCTTTGTCCTTAGTGTATGGTTCAATCGAGCAGCATGGTTGAAATGTAAAATTTTTCTTCCCTGTGTGTTGTATAATCACATGGTACTCAGTCCTCTGGAAGTTGTCTAACTCTCTGACCCCTGAATGGCTGGGCATTTATTCCTGTTTGTATGGTAGTACCATGTCTCTGTTTTACGATGGGAACAGAAATAAATGGGACTGATTTTTCTTCCAGTTTGTCAAAAGGATTGCTTGTGAGCGGTCCTGTTTTTGGCACGGGCAGTGGCTCGTAAATGTTAACTTTTTGTAATTCTGTTTCATAAAATTGGGATGCAAATCAACTACTTTGTAGTCTGCCCAGCAAGCAAGCTTTGCATAGCTTAAAAATGTCTCAATGAAGTGGCAACTGAATATAAATTAAAGTGAAGTGAAGCCTCAGTACTCCTCATGTTGCAGATTGGGAATTTTAACATATAAACGTGATCAACTTGATGTCTGCTGTGCTCAGATTAAAATAAAATTGGAGACTTTGAAACGCTTGGTGGTGGCACAGGCTTCAACTTTTACTTTTAGAGAGGCAAGGCCAGTTGGCCTTAAGTTTTAAGCCTGTGAACATCTTAGGGCATTGCAGCAAAGTTGCAGGACACCAAGGCTGATTTGAAATTTTGTGCATGAAAGATAGGATTTCTGAATACTGGCAGTGTTGAAGTTGAGTCCTCTAATCCGGGTACAGCATACTCTGAGTACTTGAGGTGGTGAGTCCTGGGCCGAGTAAAAGTACACTGGTGATGAGTCTAAACCCAAAGCACCGAATACGAGTACATTCAAGGCTGAGTACTGGGCCGAGTCCAAGTCCGAGTACACATACCTTGTACATGTTTATTACCAAGAAGGTTTTAAACAAATGACATGCAAAAAGTGAACACGTCTACATGTATAATACTTCAACCACCACGCAACCATCGCCTTTACTGAGTAGCTAGAACTTTCAATTTTTATTTGTGCAAAAAACATTTACATTTATAAAAAGTGATCAACAGTTGCTTTAATCAATGTAAACATATCTACATGTCCAGCCGACAGTTCCTAAGAATTATGGACAATCACACCACTATACACAATGCTAGTCAGGTAATCACGACAGGAAACAATGTTCATATATCACGTGGTAAGTGTACATGATGCATTTAGAGGGGTGGGCGATAAACTTGGGCCATGGCAGGAAATTTTGTGGAAATGCTCGCTTCAAGTATGAGTATTACCTCATATGACATTTATGAACACAGAAAATACATAGACAAGAGGTCAAGTTCTGTGAATTAACTTACAGAAATCTTTTTACAACATCTATGTTTTTTACTACATGCTGTATGCATATACGGTGTAGTGTAACGAAAACAGAAAAGACAACAAGATTCTTTTTATGTAAGAGATTTTTTTTTTTAATTAATTTTTTCCTAACTTGGCATTAAAGATTTTAGGGTCTCGCCAAAAAATTAGGGTCGGGCGGAAAACTGGAAGCAGACCTTTTTTAGGCCTCAACAAATTGCATATCAGAAATCACCGACTATGGAAAAGGTATGAACGAGTGCAACAAAGCCTCTCTTAGTGTCAGTCAATGTGCTGTGATGCTCATGGAGCTTGAGCTTGGCTCATATCAGTCCTACGATTTCTCAAGTAAAAGCTGCAGAGGCGGAAACTAGATTAACTGAAAGGCTCCTTGTACCCAGGGTACGATAAGCATTTTGTTCATGTTACAGACTACAGAGTGAAACTGCTGTGTCGTATTGCGTTGTGTTTGAGTTTGAGCAATGCAATCTTCACTCGTCACCCAGAACCACAAACCATGATTGATAAAAAAAAAAGTACTCAATTTTTTTTGGAGTACAAAGGCCGAGTACCGAGCACCTACGGGTTGAGTATGCTCAAAATCCAAGTGCAAAGAGTCGAGTACGGGCCAAGTACAATGAATTTTCAAGTACTGATGATCGAGTACGGGCTGAGTACTCTGACGTATTCAACTTGTACTTGAGTAAGAGTTGAGTTTGAGTTTGAGTACTCCAACACTGAATACTGGTATATTTTTACATATGAAATGCTGAACAAGAAAATACGTGTATGAATGCTTATTCTGTAAGAGAGGGAAGAAAATTAAGATTCTTTCAGTTCTGTTGTGTGCATCCTGAAATTTTTATATGTTCATTTTGTCATTTCACATTGACTTGAAAGTTGCCAAGTTTTACTTGCGAGGGATTGCCTTGTGTGCAAGGCATACAAAGACAGTCATTTAGACTGATCACTGACATGCGAGTGTATGCACTGGGAACAGTTATGAAAATCTCGCTTCCCTGCATCAGTGAACGAATGGAGTTGTCCATGAAATAAATAAAAAATTACTCAAGATCACACACAGAGAGAAAGATTAGCCTTTGATTTTTTTATTTAAACAAAATCTTCTATGGATATTTTTGACAGTTCTGATAGTTGCGATATGTTTTTGCCATCATATGCTCAGTTTGAACATTCATATACCAGGCATTGTGGGCCCAGAGCTACATGTAAATACTAGCTCCTGGCCATTCCATTTTAGTTTTTGCATTACAGCAGCAGAAACCAATGCTCTGCCATGCATGCTTTTATGTCTCTTGTGATTTTCACACACATGTACCTTGTTGTTGATCCACTGTGCTGCACTTGATTTAGAACTGGAATTTCTCTTTGCGATTCAACTAGTGGGGATCCCAACCTGAACTTAACCAAGATTAAGATGATGATTTTCACGAAATCGCCAGATTTTTGTGGGGGTTTTTTTTCAACTTGATTTTTTTCTTATTGAAGGTGGTGGCAGCCATGCCTGCATTGCGTGAAGTTTTGCTAACTCTGCTACAATACACGCACGAAGATACAGGGCCAGCCATGAACATGAACATGTGTAGTTTTGCTACACGAATGGACCGTAGTCTGGTATTTGATACATGTACCTCCGAACCATTCCTTCTGTACATAGTTTGTTGTCATGGGATAAAAACTGGACCATTTTGGAGCTTTTCAAACTTGTGGTCAAAAACTTTACCATGTACAGCAACAAAACAGACTACATAGGACACACGGTGGATATAGGGTATTGGGTCAATTGGGTTTTTTATAAAAGGGTATCATGGCACTTTGCTGGGGCATCTGGTGGTTGCTGTTAAGTTCAAAGCCTGGTGTCAGATAAACTGGTTGTTTTTGTCATTTCTGGGCATACGTGCGCAAGTTATAAGCATGTGCGGTGGTTCTGAACACCCACACAACTATGGAAAAGGACTGATTTGTCAGCCACCACCAAGCATGTCTCCCATTGTGGCTATAGCCAAGTTCCCATTGTGGACCTTTTCTTCCGTGACCACACAGAACTTACCGCGACATTCTTTTATATCAGTCTACTGCACATTCCCACTTGGACATTTTAAACTGCATGGAACATTTGTTTGCTGTGCAAGATGAGCTGAATGTTGTATATTGCCAGTAAGCAGTATGGTGCAATTCAACACATACCCCGTTCGTATGTTATTTTAAACATTTAATTCTCCACCAATGTTCATAGATATGTGTACGCCCTGTTCTCATTTGTGCTGACAGAATTTTTTCCATATCTATATCTATATTCTTCAGTATTTTCCCTAGCACTTAGACCAAATACAAATCTGACAAAACAGCCAAATCTGTTGTGTTTAAAGTAGCAATCAAACGAGATGTACATGTAAGGGTTCAGTGCACTAATTCAAGTGATAACTTTTGCTGAGCTCATGTATTTAGTATAGAAATTGTCCCTACAGTTTCTTTTGGAAAAGGAGGTTTTTTTGGCTGACAAGTGGAAGGATTGTGGAAATAAAAGCCAGGATCAATTGTTGGTTAGGGGCTTCCATCCTTGGGCAAAGTTGATAGAATTAGGATGACAACGGTCCTCAGTGCCCAAGAAAGTAGAGGAAGCTTAATAAGCCATTTGTGAGTTAAATTTGAATTAAATCTGGTACACTGAGTTATCTAATTGCACATAAACATACATGTAGCAATTTGAATTCCCCAGACTAAAGACACTGTTGCTACACTTTGTGATTTGGGGCAAGCTTTTGCATCGCGACGACCATTTCTGGAGTGAACTGGCTTCTTTGTGCCCTTCTTATCCATTGAAAACAGTGTATTGGTCCAAGATGTCTCTTACTAAATCATGCTGTACTTTACGCTTCATTTGAGTGTGCTGGAATTTCATTGCCTTTCACTACACTACACTCACAAAATGAGATGGTTGAAGGTGATAGGAATGAGGGGGGTCCACCTTCAAACTTGGCAAATGCACATGAAGAAATAAATGTGGTTATCCAATTAGTGGATGGATTGGTTAAGACTTTTGAATGGATGTAGGGCCATGTTACAGTACATATAGCTAGACCAGGAAAGTATCATGGCCGATCCGGCAATGTGCAAATTCAAGAATAACTAAGGGAATTCCTCAATTTCTGTGTTCAGTGTCATTCAATGAGTGAACATTCTGGTCATGGACGATTTGAAAATACCCATAAAGTTGCTTGGTCATAATTTGACATCATACTTTTTGGTGGTAGATGACTCTAGTACGTGTATGGGTAATACCCTAGACTACAGAAAGCATTCCTAGTGTTTATTGGATTTATGATAATGCATAAGCTCAAAGGAGTGCCAATTAACAAAAGTTAATCAGATGCAGATATGTTTGGAATACTTTTCTTCACTGGTATCAGTAGACAAAAGGTCCTCCCTGAAGAGTAACACGAACAGTGTGTGCAATGCAAATGTATTGCACAAGCAGCTAGAGAACACCACACACTAAACACAGGAATCCATTCCACTTACTATGCATTGTTTGTAGGTTGTTCAGAACCCCATTCCTACCTATTATGATGAAACTTGGGAATGAGACGAATGAAGTATAACTCTAGAATGATATTATTTTTTGTATAAACTTAGTTTATTTAATAAGTACACACATAGAAGATTTTGGCAGTCATTGATCAATTAAATATGCAAATTTGTTCAAGATAACATCATTAGTTAAAATGGGAGAAGCCACCTTGACCAAGTATATTTGGTTAGTATTGTGTATTATAGGCTTTCTCAGCCAGTTTCAGAAAAAGTGTAAATGAATTAGTAATAGCAGCATTCCTTTTGAGCGAAAAAGAACGAACATTCAAATCCCCGCTTCTATTTAACAAATCAACTTCTTTTTCAATGAAGGTGCATTCAGTTGTATAAAGTCGGCGTTCAGTTTCTCAATATTGCACTGGTTTAATATGTTGACATTTATTTTTGAGCACGAATGCACCTCTGCAATCCTGCAGTCATCTTGATTTGAACTCAATCTATTTTGGAAAATGTGCAGGCAATTTCGCACAGAGTGTCATTTAACGTGTGCCTGGTCAAGAATTAGAATGTGTTGGTGTGCTAACAGAAGTTATATTCTGAGAAGTGTTTAGTGAATTGGTTAAATATTTGAATATTCATGATTGAAAATAAACCATTCATGTTGTCACTGGAAACATACCAACTTTTGTAGGAAACCCATAAACAGCGGCGCTGAGGAAACCTTCCTTCTTGTGCTGT
Organism: Acanthaster planci; assembly: GCF_001949145.1. The sequence continues at coordinate 297,191 of NW_019091551.1, forward strand.
GTTTCAATCATATAAACCTTAATTTTTTTTTTCAGTTTGATAACAAACACTAAAAACATTCATGAGTAAAATGACATTTGTTATCAAAGTTATGAATGTATATTTTGTAATTTTAAATTACAGCAAATAAAAATGAATAATCACTTCCGAAGGGTTATAGTAAAGTACAGATTTTTTAGGGAATAAGTATGCATATTTTGTTATTGACAAATGATGTACATCAGTCTGAAATCCCAGTCATGTATCTGTAACCTCTTAAATGAAACATAATGCATATTTATTTATTTGAAGGTAGTATTGCAAGTAGGTGCCAAGGCTCGGTTCGGGTTTGGTTCGGACATGGTTTGGAAATTGTTTCCCGAACTTTGGTTCGATTTTGGTTCAGACATGTACATGTACACACATACATATGTACATCCATCATCCAATCCATGAGCAACATAACAGTTTTCCCATAATTTGTATAGGAGTTAAAATTCTGTAGAAACTTACCGTTGGAGGTGTGACAGTTTCCGACCGTGGTTTGCTGACCAAAAGTGGTTGTGTTTGGACCATGCTTGACTCAACAAAAGAATTGTAGGATATGTGAAAACAGAAAAAACAGCATGCTGAAAATGGGAGTTTCCTCCTTTACAAGATACAAGATCAAATTGGATTTTGAGCGAACTCTGTTTTGGTCATTTTTCATGAAACAGATTTAACTACAAAACTATGGCTTTCGATGTATTCAAACAGTAACCTCAGTATCAAGTCAGCATTCTTTCCCAGGACGGTACCCACATGGCTAAAGGGGCAATTTTCTGGTTGCAGTTTGGCTGCAGCACTATTTGAAGGATGAAAAATAAAGTCAAATCCTTGTTATTGCAAAAATGAAACCAGGGTTTTAAGTTGTTTTCAAAATCTACACCAAATTGAATTTTTATTTTTCAAATTAGATCGCACATTTTCTGAAATTGTCTGAGAAAACCTTAGTTGTTTTCATGGTTATGTGACACATGGCAGGGAGTCAGGTTGGCATAGTGGGTCTTTCCTCGCCTTCCACAGAGATGTGATCTGGTACTATTTTATACTATTTTAACTTACTCTTAAAAACAACAGGGTCCCAACATGTGCCTGAAATCTAGAAAAAACAAATGAAGTCATTCATGGTCCATCATAGTTAAATGGCCCATCATGTTTTTTTCCCATTACATTGTTCTGTTTATATTTTTGTTACTTAACATTTTGTGAATGCAAGTGCATGTTATAAACAAAGTGAAGAGAAGTTTCTTACTTTGCAGCCCTTTCCCACCAGCCGTCAATTTTTTTGCTAAGGCAATCTTTCGCTGTCTGAAAATGAGTCAGACAACTCTGAGACGGTAGCGTGGGCGTCCATCTTCTCGTTTCAAACAACGCATGGCGTGCATGCGCTTAGCTAATTTAGCTGTGTACTGGACCATGTTACCAACTCTATAATAGCATATATAGCGCTGCGGAGCTGCGGCCTCGTCAAGTATGATCTATTGTAGATATAGATCTAGTGATCATGTGCCAACGCGCGTGCATGGTAGTGCATATACTAGCCATATACACATTGTATAGCGGCTATCCAGCTAGGTGGCAGCAGTCGCTGGCGCTATATTATAGACTTGCCAATTGCATTACTTTTTTTTTCTGGTCTGGCTCTGAGATGTGAGAAAATGGTTGCCAGACGTGTGAGTGTGAGAAAGAGCCCTGAGGTGTGACTGCCATGCCAGATGCGTGAGACTTGGTAGGTCTGCTTCGACCTCTGCGGTCCCGGGCTCGATTCCGGGCTTGGTCCACATGTGGATTGGGTTTTCAGTCCCTACCTGACTCTGTAGGTTTTACCCAGATTATACCTCTGGGTATATTCTAAAACTGTTGCTGCTTCTCATTGTTTCCTCTCTACAGGTTTCTTCAGGCTTGCAAGCTACTGTGCCTAGATTGCTTTTGAGGAATCCTTATTGTCATTACCAGAAATAAATACTAATAATAATAGCACTGAAGTTGTGCTGTTTGTAGTTGAGTTTTAATAACATTTTCATTTACATCCATTGCCATTAGGATTTATACCTATAGTACCTGCTCCTGTATCTTCAGGAGTAGGCACTATTCAAAACATGGGAGAGTTGGATGTGAAAAATGCAACTGTAATCACACGTGGCATGTGAGCAGCTGCAGTTATGTGTGAGTGGGTGCTTACATGTATGTGTTATAGAATAGTATAAGAATGCTTTTATGAGAAAGAATTCCAAAAACATTTAAGAGTTTATATTTGTTCAAAAGAAGTGTGTAAGGAGTTGGCTTTTGGCAGTTAAGGAAGAAGGACATGGTTTGTGATCTGGGAAAGAAGTGAAGAAAAGCAAACTCAACCTTTTGAAGTACAGTTGTTTTTATTGGTTTGGCAAAGTCCGACAATCCACTGAAATTCCCCTCCACAACTTTGCACAAGGTTTTCTGGGACTATGCTCCTGAACATTGATTTTACACACACTTCCTCTGCATCTGGGTATGCTTTACTGTCTGTGCGTGCTGTATGTTATTGTGGAAGGAGAGAGGGAACCATGCAACCATTTATTTCGCACACCCACTGTCGATCTCTGTGTAGCATTGATACAAGGAGCTGTCCTGTTTGTCTAGAGGTTTGCAGCATGGTTGCAGTAAATCTACATCATGGAACTGTTCCCATTGGACCTCTAAGCGCCCCTGCTAACTTACTGTGGTCGCACGAAAATCTTGCGCAGCCACTTTCGGCCTGGTAGTTTTGCATCATGGTCACATAAGATGACAGGGACGTCCCCATTGGATTTAATTTTGTCATTTTACAAGAAAGTCGTGGTTAGTTAGCCAAAATAAGTCCAATGGAAACATGGCTTAAGTGTCCTTCTTTCTGAGTATTCATTAAAACAGGCACATAGACACTTTTGTTTTATATACGAAGTGTGGACATTCCTTTGTTCTCCTGTGGTTTTTCTCTCACTAGGATAACTCCTTCAAGCTGGATTTTTGATGATGATTTCCGGGACTGTTTCTCTTCATTTTTCCACAAATAACTTTGACCCCCATATGCCTCTAAAACTGTTTTTTAGAGAGGGGAAAACATTGTGTGGACGTGTGTGAGTCCACACAATGCCATTGCACCCTTCATTATGTGGACTTCTTTTGTGCAGAAGTCCACATAGTATGTATGCCCCACCTGCACACGAACACACACACACAAACACTTTTTCTGCAGTTGTGAGGACAAACGTGCATCATTACACCAATTTTGTGGGGACCACAATTTATGTGGGGACAGAGATATGTCCCCTTAGCTTGATTCTTATTTGCCTTACAATAGAAAAACAACAAGATGAGGGCCCATCCACCAACCAACACAAACACATAAAAAACACGCAAATAATAAAAATAGCAAGAAACCTCTTGAAATAAAAAGGACTACTAGTGCCAATTTCACCGTACAGTTGAAGGCTCACCGCACTAGCACTCTTACACAATGACCATAATAATGCTTCGTGATCAGTTACTCCAGCAGCCAATTTGGAGCTCTTTGGAATTGTAAGAATAAAAAAAGCCAGTTGATATCACCTTGGAAGAAAGTAATCACTGCAAGTGATGACCAACTTCGATCAAATACCCGGTTGATTTTTTTCTCAATGTCATTTGTGATCAAGTGCCTGGGGGTATTATTCAGTTGGTTAGGGCTTTGGAGTACATGTAAATGATGCCTAACAGACTTATAATTAGAATGAGAAGAGGGGTGGTTTGGCTTTTTGGTTGGTCCCATAAGGCTTTCCCTGACCATAAGTAGATGTCCCTGTCCTCTCAAATATCCCAGTCTTATCTGTCCTCTCATACCCCTTTCTGACTACCCAATCTGTGGGCTGTCTGGGAGGGGGAGGTAACGGCAAACCTTAACCCTGAGATACACCAGGTAGTGCCAGTGTTACCATAAATATACTCTTTTTCCACCCTGGTTAGGAGAAAAAAATTGGCTGCTACTCAGGGGTTTGTTAACCCTGTCAGTGACCTGGGGCCAATTTCATAGAGCTGCTTAAGCATGAAATTTGCTTAAGCACGGAAAAAACCTTACTTGATAAATCAGGTAACCAGCCAAAACTCCATGTTATGTATATTGTTTGGGATTGTATTTAGCTGTTTTTTGGTTAGCATGACTATCAGGTAGAGTTTGAGCTGGTAACCTTTGTTTATTAAGCAAAGTTTTTTCCTGCTTAAGCAAATTTTGTGCTTAAGCAGCTCGAAATTGGCCCCTGGGTTAAGGATGGCAATCTCAAGATTAACGGCTGAACCCTGGGATTAGCACTGAAGTGGGAAACCAGGCATTCCACAAGCAATCTCGGTGTTAATTAATGCACAATGAGTTATTGCGTAATCTGTGGTCAAAGGTTAAAGGTGCAAAATATTGCTGCTGCATTAGCCTACGTACAGGAATGTAGGCCTGTTGTTGTTTGATAATTGTTACGCGTACACACGCACATTTTGGCAACCGATACTGCCGCCATGCCTCTAGCGCCATTTTGGATGTGGACAGTACTTGCTTTTTCTGAAACGGGACTTCGTCTCTAATGGGGCTTGTTGTTTTTGAAGTTTTTAGCATATAAGTAAGCCAAATAGTGCCATTGTAAGATCAAATGAGGTAAAAAAAGAACTAAAATTTAAGTGCTTAGATAATTAGCTGCAGCCAAACCACCGAACCAAACCAAAAATAATCGAACATGGCACTTCTGAACCGAACTGGTCAGTTCAGATGTTTGGCTTGAATATACAATATAGCCGTGAAAGCACACAGAATGCATGCAATAAAGCTTGATACAACTTACTATGGTCCCGCATCATTTGATGGTTGTAAAGAGCATGGGGTGAGATTTCACTAATAATCAACCGAGAACATGTAAAGTACGGCATGTCTGCTGCTTAACAATGCTAAATTGTGCTTATGTATATTCAGACAACATTATGCTAATACATTATCCATCTTTCTTTATTAAAATAGCTAAATACCATGAAGTGTCATGGGAAACTTACGAATTCCCTGTTCATGGTTTATCTTCAACCAAGATAGAAAATGCTGTACTCCATAGGCTATATGTAAAATTTTTCCAACGAGTGTGGAAAAAAAGGTTATGTAGTTAGATCCTTTCATGCGGCCATTATAACAACAGGAAGAGGCCTTTTGGGAAAAAGATTTGACTTGATGGAGAAATCAGTTTTTGGTCCAAGAGCAGGCTGCTCATTTCTGTTTTCAAATGGAATTCATCTGTGGTGGTAACCAGACAGGAATAAACTACAAATAAAGGAAATCGTTCACTTCCGACGGAGGTACAGGTACATGTATAGGCCATTTCCTGTTCCGTGCAGGCTTCTTCACTTTAACCCCTTAATAAAAGCATTTGTTCTGGCTTTAGGTGTTATTCACTCCTTGTTTACAAGCTTTCAATTACATACCATTGTAATTGTAGAGTTTGCCTTCTGATCTCATTAAATTGGGGGGGATTACAGACTCCCACTTTTCCAGATTTGGCTTTTAGGTTTTTATTTTGTATTTTCTGGAGTGGCCACAGGGCCTTCATATCCCCAGCACATGGCTGGAGGGGATGTTGTAGGAGTCCTTTGCCTATCCGTAATCTGAGGTGACCCTGCATCCTATTATGAAGGATTGATGTGTCTCCCATATGACTTTGAATTTGTCCCATATTGAAGAGATCCCTCTGCATTACAAAGGACAAACATGCTCAAGTTATAATTTGCTCCGTTGTCTGCCTTAATCCACCCAATAGTGTACGCGCATGTTAACTTGGAACTCTGTCTGCTGTGTGTAGAGAGAGCCAGTACATATCTTTAGTGTGTAACTTACATCATATATTACTGATCTCATTTTTACATTAACATTGTGATCTCTTGTACATGCTTAAAGAGAAACCAAAGGTATTTCAAATCCAGTATGGGGTGTCAGAACATCCCCAAATGAGTTTCATGGGACATCCTGACTACATGTGCAGGTGAAACACACACTTTCACAAATTTACTAAATTGAAATGAGTTCAGACTTAAACAAGTTTGATCTGTCTATAGTTTCAAAAACATCAGTGTTTGTCTAGCTCTTTGGAAAAAGGGGGGATGGGAAAAAGCTGACAACAGTGGTTTTACAACACATCTTCCATTCATAAACACAGGCACTTGTATACCTTTTCACAAAAACTCAGACATTTTAAGTGAATATGAACTTCTTACTTCAGAAATCAGGGTTGGAAATGGTAGGCGCAGTAAAGTACAAACCTATATTTCCCTCCGAGTTTTAAAGTGCAGCTGCAACAAATTTTTCTGAGACACATTTTCTGTAATTTCATACCCTTCAATGTGTGAAAATCTTTTACAATAATATTTGGTTAAATACATTGAAAAGTGCACTTTTTAAAACTTAAAATTATCCATGCTTTAATGGGCAAATGAGGGTGCTATTGCCTTGATGCCATCTAGGGAAGACATAATTCAGTACGTAAGGTTTTCTGTTCACCTTGTGAACCCAGAATTTACTTTTCTGATAAAGGAAATGATGCTCACTTTATTGCTGTGCACATAAACAAGCAGAAATCAGCGAAAAAAGACAAGATATATTCAAGGAAAATCTACAAAAATGCAAACTTCTTTGTGTACAAAGCAATGTAACATTGAGGCTGTTTTCCTGGGATGACATCACAGTTTTGCTCATGAATATGGAAATACTCATTACCATAAAAAAGACAAAAGGCAGTAAAATACCCTTTGAAGGTAAATTGATTACAGGTACCTTTTAAGAAAATGTCTTTTAACATGCCCAAAGTCACCTTATGGATCCATCTATGTTTTCTTTGTTGATTAACTTTTGTGAAAGTTGTCACACTCAAGGTAGCTGTACATAGAATTCATGACTTAACCCTCTATAAATTTGCACACAAAGTTTCTCGATCATTTCTTAAACATGATAATACCTTAGCTGCTTTGCAGGGTTGATAGATGTTGAAAGTATTACTTACTGATATTTATTAGCTTAAAAATACTCTCAACTCCACGGGCCTATCTGTGGGGGCATAAGTCCCAATCACCCAAATCTCCAGCCATTGCAAGTTTATACTTCTAGGCAACTGCATGTGTGTGAAATCACAGGCTCTTTTGCCAAGTTGAACGTGGTGCTCAGTACGAACTGAAATAAAATGCTTTAAAATAAGTCTTTTGTGAGAGTAAAATCTGGTACACAGAGTTATCTGATTACTCATAAACATAACAATGGGAATTCCCCAGACTAAAGACACTGTTGCTCATATGCAGCAAGGTATGAGACGGAGAGAA